>JAHLJT010002406.1:19815269-19892780 GCA_031308135.1 Acheta domesticus
AGTTACATGAGAATTTGTCGCTTTTTTGTCGCTCGAAACTTACCGTAAAATAAATTTTGTTACTCTTTAAACAATATGCCAGAAATAGAATTTTTCGCAAAACGGGATCTGATGTGTCGTCAAGTTAGAATCGCAATCTCAAGAAAACCGAGAAATAATCTAAATACACAAAAACATTTTACATCGGAATTTGTCGCTAATTTGTCGCTCGAGACCTACCGTAAAAGAAGTTTTGTTACTCTTTAAACAATATGCTAGAAATTGAATTTTTCGCTAACGCGGGTCCAGTATGTGGTCAAGTTAGATTCACAATCTCCAGAAAACCGAGAAATAACAATAATATGCAAAAAATAATTACATGAGAATTTGTCGCTTTTTTGTCGCTCGAAACCTACTGTAAAAGAAATTCTTTTACTCTTTAAACAACATGTTAGAAACGGGATTTTTCCCAAACGCGATGCTAAGTTGATATCAACTTACAATCGCAATTTCAAGAAAACCAAGAAATAACAATAATAAGTAAAAAATAATTACATGGGAATTTGTCGCTCAAAACTTACCATAAAACAAATTTTGTAACTCTTTAAACAATATGCCAGAAATAAAATTTTTCGCAAAACGGGATCTGATGTGTCGTCAAGTTAGAGTCGCAATCTCAAGAAAACTGAGAAATAATCTAAATACACAAAAACTTTTTACATCGGAATTTGTCGCTAATTTGTCGCTCGAAACCTACCGTAAAAGAAGTTTACTTACTCTTTAAACAATATGCTAGAAATTGAATTTTTCGCTAACGCGGGTCCAGTATGTGGTCAAGTTAGATTCACAATCTCCAGAAAACCGAGAAATAACAATAATATGCAAAAAATAATTACATGAGAATTTGTCGCTTTTTTGTCGCTCGAAACCTACTGTAAAAGAAATTCTTTTACTCTTTAAACAACAAGGAGTGGGATTTTCCCGGCGGAGGGAAGCAAGCTGTATACCTGGTGGTGAATTCTATGACCCTCCCTCTAGCCGAAACGGAAGGAGCGGATCAGGCACTAAGTGCCTTTACGGCATTCATTCATACACTAATATTTCTAAGACGCTCCAATGGACGTGTAAAGGATTGCTTCAGAAAAAGAAGACAGGAATATTCAATTCCTCAGCACATTACATAATTGAGAAAGTACAACAAGAAATTCGAAGTATAATTTTAAAAAATCGCTTTACAGAAATGAACTCAAAAGCTAATTGAAGACTATGTTGCACATGAAAACAAAATATCTGCGTTACACATATCGGATATTTTTATTTTCTCGCATTAATACGTACTTAGTAAAGACAAATTATTGTGATGGGGCAGCGTAAATCGGCGATTTTCCAACCCAAAAACTCTTGTGACCGTCGAGACCACGAGTTTAAAGAGAAAGGCACGCGCCTGCGTGTTTGGCGTCGAAAGAAAATTGTATTGACAAGAACAGTGAATTTTTCGTAAATTGTTTAAACGTGAAATAAGCTTGCCAAATGAAGTATACATTCAGATAGATTTTATAATACACTTTCCTTGTTTTAGTATCACAACAAATATGCTCCAGAAATGTACACAGTTTTTCTTGCTGTTGTAAATATATATTAATAAATTAATAATTCCAGATTAATAGAACAAATGTTTGTTGTTATTATTACTATTATTATTAATATTATTCTTCTAATTCACAGATAGATGGACGGGCGTATTAAAAAAAAACACTTTTTCGGTATCAGGAAGCTCCAAAACCTGTATTTCCGTTTAGATCTCGAAATAGATATTCCGCAGCATCATTTTCTGTATTCTACGTATAATAATCCGTATACACATACATACGTATTCAAGAAAGTAAAAAACGTATTAAGGACCCGCAACTCGTGAAATCTCAGTATAAGATATGTTAGAGAAAGTAAATTACTACATATTGTAATAGGATTTGTTCACTTTTTCCGAATCAGGGACACAAAACGAGTTTTTGTGTCGAAAAATTCCCGTTTTTTGTGGCGGAATTACATAACTTTCTTTATATTACGCATTTTAAATTGGATAGTTTACTTGGTAAGTTCTCTTCGTGAAGTACGCACAGAAAATAATACTCGGTAGATGTATTAGATTTCCAGTTACAGGATCTCCGTTTCATCATTGTACACAACGTCTTCTTCTTCTTTTATTAAGGTTAATACCTGTTTTTCTTCATACAATACTTTACCGTCAGGAAGATTCAGGAAATGTGGAAATCCAACGTACACAACGTAATGTTTGAAATTAATAAACTTTTATAAATAAGAGTGTTTCTGCGGAAAATTCTACGTTTTCCGGTGCACGATTGCATAACTTTCTCTTCTTACGATGAACTTCGTAAGGAGAACAAAACAAAACCAAAGAATGAATCCTTCATCGCATGCCAGAATCTTCGAGATATCAGGAAATTTCAAATTTTATTTAATGTTTCCAATGGCAGTCTCGATTTGCAATTATTGGACATTTTAGACCAGTAACTAAACATCAACGACCATAAATAATTTAAGTTATACCAAAACCATTGGCGAAGTATCTACGAGTATAATTCCATTTGCAAAGCTTTGGTAATACCTGCCCCAGGCAAAAATAGCCAAGACCCGCCGGGTATTTAACCCTCGGGCAGGCTTTGGAAAAACCAGCAAGACTGTTACAGCCGGACGCTATAAGGGAGAGGGGGCTCGCCTAACTTGACCACATATTGGACCCGCGCTAGCGAAAAATTCAATTTCTAGCATGTTGTTTAAAGAGTAACAAAATTTCTTTTACGGTAGGTTTCGAGCGACAAATTAGCGACAAATTCCGATGTAAAAAGTTTTTGTGTATTTAGATTACTTCTCGGTTTCCTTGAGATTGCGATTCTAACTTGACGACATATCAGATCCCGTTTTGCGAAAAATTCTATTTCTGGCATATTGTTTAAAGAGTAACAAAATTTATTTTACGGTAAGTTTCGAGCGACAAAAAAGCGACAAATTCTCATGTAATTATTTTTTACTTATTATTGTTATTTCTTGGTTTTCTTGAAATTGCGATTGTAGGTTGATATCAACTTAGCATCGCGTTTGGGAAAAATTCCATTTCTAGCATATTGTTTAAAGAGTAAAAGAATTTCTTTTACGGTAGGTTTCGAGCGACAAAAAAGCGACAAATTCTCATGTAAATATTTTTTATTTATTATTGTTATTTCTTAGTTTTCCTGACATTGCGTTGGAAAACAGCGTTTTTGGGAAATTACATTTCTGGCTTTGTTTGATGAGTAACAAAATTTGTTTTATGGTAAGTTTTGAGCGACAAAAAAGCGACAAATTCCCATGTAATTAATTTTTAATTTATCTGTGTAGTTTCTTGGTTTTCTTGTTTTTGCGATGCTAACTTGATATCAAGTTAGCAGCATTTGTTATAGCAGTGTCATATGAAGAGCGACAAATTTTTGTTTTGCGTAACAAATTAGCAACAAAAAAGCGACAAATTTGGAGATTAATTTCAAATTGTTTTGACAACTTTGCGATTGTAACTTTACGGAGCTCAAATAATGCCGCAGCGTTTTCAAGAGACACTCCTCGAGCCATCCCCCCCCAATAAAATTGTAGGGGCTAGCAAATTTTAACGCGCATATGCGTGCCGGCCAAACGGTTTCTACTTCAAAACAATCTTAACCTCGGACTAGCCGTCAGGCAATATTCTGACCCAACCAATGAATTGGTATCGCGGTCTGATATACCGCGCCTGCAAGTTGACACTTGTGCAATAATCACTGATTGTTGTGTCTGCTCGTCCAGCAGCTCAGCACCTTTCTTTTAAGTGTAGATCTGTCTCTGAACAAAGTTAGAACTTCATTAGTGGTTTCTCATTAGAGTTATGTCATATTTTTGTGCGGTGCGATGTGAGATACCACTGATACCAATCACTAGGTGAAAAAAAGTATTTTTTTCTCCTAGTGATACCAGAACTACGAGATAACATGTAATTAAAAACATAATGATGATGATTCTCAAATCGAACAGGAGCAAGGGATTATAATATGAAAATGATTCAAATACTTATTATGAAAAAATGCTCCAAGTGGTGTGCCTCCCCTTCTTTGATTATTTGGTATTTCCGGGTGCGCCAACGGCTCTTGTTTGCCCCGAAAGTGTAATGAATGATTTGCCCGAGGTGTCGGTGATCTTCCACAGCTGGATAATGAGATCCGGCGCCGACCTACACGTCGGCTAGGGGTTTTCGTCAACCAGGTATCTCTCACAAGCGGAGTACACCCCTAGATTAGTTCCCAACTGAACCCCGTCATTTGCTGTAGTGTGGTGCATGTGTGTGTGTAAGTCATTTGCTTTTTTCTTCAAATCCGCGTGCAATTTGCATTTACCTCGTCTTCTCCCAAGCTTTTGAATGAAGAACTTCTGTATAAACTAGCCTCCTTGAAACCCCCCACTACTTGTTCATCATCATCATCATCGTCATCAAAGACTTTCTCCACTACCGATTTTTGCCGACGAAGTAAACAAATCACTACCCCAGCCATTTAAGACCTTTGCAGGAGTCCCTCAAGTCTCTCCACTATCCCCAATGCTCTTTAGCAAATTCACCCAGTGGTCACCATTGCCACCCTTCACTGAAATGACCCTCTAAGCGAATGACACTTTTATTGACGTCCATTCTCACCACGATGCCTATTCCCCCTTCAAGAAGCTCTATACGACTTCTGCATTTGGCCATCGAACCCGGCAACTTAATCTAAACCCTGCCAAATATATGGCCAAAACCTTCACCCTAAAACGCACCCCACCTGCCTCCCCCTCTATCTATCATCTACTCCCCCTCAAATGGACAGAGCGTTGAATCTATTCCTTACCTTTGAGTTCTACTGAACACCCATCCATCCAGGAAAGACCATATCCGTTTGCGGCTAAACCTAGTCTATTCCTCCCTACGCCAACTCTAGCCTCTTAATAATAAAAAGTCATCCCTTAATCTAAGGACCACCATACACCTATATAAATCGCTAGGCTTCCCTGCTATTACGTACGCAGACCCGTCAACAATATAACACATCCGAACCTACGAGTAAGTCCTCCGCTCTGCTATAGATGTCTCATGGTACATTTCAAATGCACAAATTCACTAGGACCTGTAATTCCCTCCAGTCACGGAGCACATCGGCCGCCTCTCCGAAAGATTCTTCAACAAGCTTCATAACCTCCCTTTCCAATCGATATTCTCACTAGGATAAACTCCCTGACCCGAAGACCTGATTTCCCGAAGATAAATTCCGTCCCCTGTAACTCCTATTTTATCTTCACATCATAAGCCCCTTTACTCCACACATCTCACAAATTTTCAGCTAAAACTCCTAAGCGTTCTACCCTGATTTCCCATTGAGGAACTCAGTGAGGGCGTACTGCCTTTGAGTTTTGCTCTGTATTGTTGAGTACCACATTACCGTTTATTATCCAAACAGTTCTGTAGAGAGAATTTGTACGCTTTATTAGAAAAGTATTTAATAAAAAACTTTTCAACTGTAATGATTTTTCTCTGGATATTAATTATTTACAGATAATGATTATGTTGACAAAGAACAATACGCTATAAAATACACATATTATGTCATATTAAGTGTATTGTTCTTCTGTCAATATAATAATTGAAGGTGCTTGAATAATAACGGCATATCCCAACCAAAGTTTGTTTCCAGCAAAATGGCTTTTTCTGTTTTCTTTCACGTCACTCTGGAAACATTTCTTATTCTTTATTTACTAAGGTCGCATGAACTGCTAGGTCATGAGCGACCACAATTAATACAAAATTGGTACAAAACATTATGAACACTTTTATATGTTTTCCTATTTTGTGTTAGTGGAATATTCCAAGCACAGTCTGGAAACATTTGTGAAGGTAGAATTTGAGGGTTTGCCATATCCCAATTCATTTGATATTTCAAGCATATGATAGGTATATGGCAGGAGTTTACCCTCATACTTGTAACTGAAAATGCAAGGTTGGTTGTGATCGGCCGTTATTGTTCTGAGCGCCTCAACTGTCTGTAAATCGATGGCCAGAAAAAAGCTTTACAATAATTGTAATGTTTTGTTTGCAACCACTCTGATACCTCTCCGTTTGCAGGCACAAGATGATATCATTTGGAAATACAGAATTACCAATAGGTTATTTTGGTCAAGAGAGGTCTAAAGCAAGAACTAAAATATACAAATGTAATCAAGAGCCTAGTGCAAATCAAGGCACTCATACACAACACAAGCAAGTACAATATAATCGGCAGGCAGGAAGACATTTTCAGTAGAGCAATCGACATTTCATGTCTAATTATTTCTAGCATTAATTTAGGAAATGGGATTAAACATTGAAACAAATTAAATATTCCTTCTGAAATAATAGGTAATACGCTGTCAAAGGACCAAGGGAGTGCCAGAGTCACAGAAAAAGAAGAAAAGTGCAGCGATGGAGAACATGAACTGAAGAATGATTAAGTACTTTTGAAAACTAGTATAATTCCAGTAGGGTATTAAATGAAGTAGAATTAGCGATTGGTAAGAGTTAAGCTGGTATGTATTTATTGAACATTTTAGTAACCAATATAAATATTTTGTAAGTGTACTTTTTCTCAGAATTATGAGTGGTGGTGTGATAACGCGAGTGACGCATTTTCACTTAATATATTCTTCACAACTTAAAGGTACTAATTTTTGTGACAAAAATGGGGTCTCTGAAACCATGTGAGGTGAGAAGAGCGGGCAGTGAGGACGGGCGTTGAGGACGATCGTTAAGAACGGACGGGTTTGGAGGACGAAGGGGGGTGAAGGACGGACGGGGAGGAAGAGCAGGGACATAAAATATCATGTGTGCCATAAAACACCCATTAAAAACGATTTCTTGCAACGGAAAAGGTTGTCTACAATCTGGTATACAAAAAAATATAATTCTTTTCTTCACTTTTTTCTAGCATGGTCGCATGTGAATTTGCATTGTTTCCGCATGTGGCACACCTCCCACTTGCGAACGCGGCTAGTCAGGGCGTGGCCTCTCTAACAAAGCTTCGAAAGCGTCTGCACGGCGCGGCGCGGCGCTGGCTGAGCGTGATGGCCCTCGCTCGTTCGTCTCCGCGTCACCCGTGGCGCCGGAACCCGCGGGGGTCTTTTACAGAGCGACGCGAACTGATATTCCCATCTCAGTTCTAAAAATATCCAATTTCATTTTCGATGTCAATTTCCCATGCTAAAATAAGCTTACCCTAAAGTTTGTTAAATTAATAAAATAAAATAAATAAGTACGTAAATATGTCAATAAATAAGTAAATAAATAAATAAATAAAAAGAATGTTACCAACATTTTAAAGTATTTATTTTCAGTTCTTCATATTTAATTAACAGTTACATTGTGATGTTTCTCATTTATTTAAATTCATACGAATATTTAATATAATACTATATTAATATAATAAGCTCAATTTTATCGAAAACATTTTTTTCCGGAAAAACTGGATCTGCCATTCTTCATGAAAGTCAACATAGAATCTCGGGTATTGTTTGCAACGGGAGCTTTCCTACATCCTGTATATAAAATTGATTTCTAATCTAATGAGTATGGTACTTATTTATATTCAATATAAATCACTAACAGTTGAACTATAAATAAATTGATAATACTACCATCTTAAAAGCAGTATTTACTCGGAAGTCTGACCACATAACTTTTAAGGTTGTATTTGAACTTGACACTTTAACTTTACTTACTCTCCCACGTGTTGATAATGATAACCCTTAATTAACTTAATTGTTCACTAAGTTACTATTGTTTAAGGATGATTTTTTTAAATTTCAACGAAAAAACGAGATATACATTATTGGACTGTGAACAGTCTCCCACACCGCGCGAGGAGTGTCGATGCCAACAAACGATGCCAAAAATGCGAGAGAGTTGATCGCAATAATAGTTTCATTAGTTGGCTAAACCGATAGGAAATAGTTTATGCTGCCATATTGGGAATCTATGTAGTGCGGCCTAATACTCGGCCGTGACTATAACGGTGTCCGCTAGGATTGGGCGTCATTGAATTTCCACGCTTGGGGGGATGGTGAGCTTGGCGCATTCCCTTCATCGTAACAATAGGAACTCCGTCTGCCGGAACTTTTCTTCGTCATGCAGCTCTTCGTCACGAAACTGAGACAAAAACCGAAAGTTACACTCGATGTTTGCCTTGAACAACTACATAGTATATAATAAAGTATATAATTGTTATATAATATACAATTAATATAGTATATATAACGTCAGAACTATATCATAAAATAAATTATAATTAATAAATACAGTAGTGTTTCTACATTTGAAAATTTAAGGATGTCTATTGTTTCCGCCCGTGGAGGAAGGCGGGTAGGCAAAGGGAGCATGTAAATTGGAGCGCGGCGCTGGACGCCCGTGCGCGGCCCTTGGCCGTCCGTTGCCCGCGTCCCCCGGGGCGCGCGCCGGTCGCTCACCGGGGTGTTTTTAAAGAGCGACGCGAACCGTTCGCAAATACGCCTAGTGGGATGCGGAACGGCGACAGCCACTTCCCGACTATTTAGAGCGCAATTACGGTGAGTGTGCGGATAAGGAGCCTACTAACGGCTTGGCAAATAGATATCTGTCAGTTGCCTAAATCGCTTGGGAGGCATTAGAGATGTGGGTAGTTATCAGCTGCCGCTGAGTCGCTGATGTACCACGTTGACGTAGTGCGTCCTTCTCCAATCTTCTCTAAAGTCAGATGCAGTTTTCTTCGCAAAATGAAAACGAAGTGGCTATCGCCCTAAGCAAATAAAGTAAGAAACACTAAGACGTCGTTGGCTCGTTGAGACTACTTTAATAAAATTCCCTTTGTCATGAGATCTGAGTAAACTATATTTGGCTATTTTTACATTCCCGTATACGTCCGTATATACGGAGTAATATACGAAGTATAGGGAATGTTATGTAAGGCTGCGGAAAATCGATTTCGAGATTTCAACAGAATACACGTTTTGGGGTCCCCAGAAACAAAAAAAGGGGGTATTTAAAAACCGTCCGTCCGTCCGTCCGTCCGTCTGTCCGTCAGTCTGTGAACAACACTAGCGCGTAAAACATATGTGCGATTTCTTCCAAAATGGATATTCCCAGGTCGATCGGCGTCCACTCGCGGCGCCTCGATTGTGAAAAACTTTCTTCAAAATTTGAGGGTACTTTACTTGAAGCCCATTTTCAAACTCCTCAAAAAAGGCACCATTTTTTTAAATTTCTTGTAAGAATAGAGTAAAATACTTTTTTTAAGGTGGAATATGTCCCAGTTTCACGGTTAACTATGAATTTTTGAAAATTACAAAAGTTTGAAATTTTTTCGGAACTACAAAGTTTGAAAGTGTTCCTAGAACTACAAAATTGAAGAAAGAGATTTTTTCTTCAAAAAAAATTTGTTGTGGTAAGTGAATTCTTTCATTAAAGTCATGCACTTTTTTTGAAAATTTTACTAGTTTTTGGGCAATATTTGAAATTTTAAAAAATTACAAATACCAGATTTTTTCAAAAACGGCTCCAATTTTTTTGTCTTCAAACTTTTGTAGGGTTAGTGGTAAATGTGATTTGTGAAATGGTATTAACGCCATATTGCTCTATTCTTTTGTTTTTTTCAAAAATTACTAAAATGTAATTTTTTGACTTGCCTCTCACGTCGTTAATATTTACACTATCGGCGATTTGTTCACATTATGACATTTATGAGTACATGTGCTCTAAATAGTGTCAAGTAATGTTTCTTGAAAACTCAACCGTTTTCTGTGAAAACTAGCTCAAAATTAGGCGTTTTCATAAATGCTCAAACGCCATTTCTCATAAAATGGCTTCAAATTTTATCTTCAAAAGTTTGGAACGGATAGTGCTAATTGCACTCATTAATATGACGTAAAGTTCATTTTAGGGTATTTTTTTGTTCTTGTTTTTTTTTCTTTAAAAAATTACACAAATGTAATTTTTTGAAAAATCTCTCACATCTTTAATACGCACATTACTAGCAATTTGTAAACACTATTGTATTTGTGAGTAAATGTGATTTAAATGACTTCAAATGAAGTTTTTTGAAAACTCATAAATTTTCTATGGAAATGAGCTTCAAATTTCGCATTTTTAGTAGGGTTTTAAACGCTATTTTCTTGAAAACAGATACAAATTTTTAAAGGAAGATTGCCATATAGAACCAGGTTTTTGAGTTCTTTAATATTTTAAAATTAATGTTTCCGTTCTACTATTAGGAAACCGAAAAAATAAGAAAATGTTAAAAATATGTAGTTTGGGCGGCGGTAGATGGCAGCTGGCACGAGTATGTTGCAATTCAGAATAGCTAGCCGAGACCGAAGGAAATAGAAAACTAATACGGTAAAGTCTATGCCATTCTGTAACACCACTAGTTCGGTATCAGGGGATCCCAAAAACGTGTATTTCCGTTGAAATCTCGATATCGATTTTCCGCAGCACTACATAACTTTCCCCTATACTATGTATATTACGTAAGTACGTATACGGAAAAGTAAAAATATAGTGTTCTCATTAAATCATCTCTCTCCTTCAACTCTCACTTTGGAATTGGTACATTTTGCTTATGATAATATGTTGATTAACAAATTTTTAGTTCAACATATAATAATGCATGTAGAAAATATCATTTGCATTTTCATCTAAAATATTATTTGCACTTTCATCTTTTTCATAAAAAAAATTTCCGCGAATATCCATTCGGTATTTATTACTTTATTCACTAGTACAAGAAAACATTTTAAGAAACGAACTAATTATTGCTTTATTACACTAATATTGAATTACTACATATAAAGTGCTCATTTATTAAATACTTATGGCGAGATTTTGATTTGTTCTTCCTGCGTCTATGAGTTATTAAATCATCACATTTATCATTGTAACGTTTTAGTATACCTTTCTCGCCTTTTATCTCTTTTGTTAGAATATGAATGTCAATAAAAACGCGAGTAAGAAATTAAATGTGGCTATTTCAGTCAGCTCTGTCCGTGTCGTAAGTAACCAATACTAAGAAAGGATATATTCAAATTAAACCAATCCCAGATGTTTATCGGCATTTATGACAATCACTTTGTTTACCTCTGCATGTCATTGTAATCACGCTGTTTACCTTTTGATAACGAAAGCAATTTTTCAGTTCCAAAATACAACAATATGCTACATATGCAACAATATGCAACAATATGATACATATAACATCACTTATATTACCATACGAAAGTAAAAATAAAATAATTCAATTCAACAAATATTTTTGTATTGACATACGTCTCTCACATGCCCGGTGTACGTGACTTTTGATGATATCCAATCACAAAAGTGAAGCGAGTTCACATTTTTGTTCGTTTAGTATTTTTACCATTTTCCATAAAACTTATAATGTATTTGGCTCTTTCGCTTGTCAGTTCCAAATGACATTCGTCGAGAGTTACAGGCGACAACGTTCGTTGTTAATGGGTTTACCCGCGCTGAGTTGAATACATTAACTTGCAGCGGCCCATTAAACCGAGCGCGAGACGCCTCAATAATAAAGCGATTATAATCGATATCTGTTGGAATATGATAATTGCAAAATGAACTGTAAATATTCCATTGACCGCGCGACATTCATGTCGGGCATTGCTAGCAGCAGTCAGCAGCGTTATTTTAAACCAGAAAAAGGGAAATCAAATGCGGTGCAAATTGGGGTCACAAAAGCAAACGGAGCACAATGAGAATAAACTCGGTGTTTGTGGCGAATAGTGTAAGAGAAAGTTAATTTGAATTATATAAACATAATGCGTTAGAAGAAACTTAGAAATATTCGATAATTCTCATAGTATTATTTTGAGAGAACGTGAAGGAAGGAAAGAAATGATCTGACACTTAGTACACATGATACTGAAAAATACAGATCAGTGATAAGACAAATAGAGATAATACAAAATTTTAATCGTTTACAATGTAATTTCATTAATTGAATTGTTTTTCACTGTGATTTCATTAATGGAAATTATTTTAATTTCGGAATTTCTGTAGTAACAGTAACGTAATAAAATATTTAAATTCGTCAGGACGAAAGCTCTTTAAATACTCTTAACAATGAGAAACTTTATTGTTTTAGTCAGTACGTCCAACATTTGTCGGTATCACACAATCCTTAACATAAAAGAAAATAGCAAAGTCCTTACACAAACGTTTAAATGACACAGGTTCTACTCGTATACAACTTCGAAAAGGTAATCTTATTTTTTCACCACTTCTCTGACGCACCACGCTGCAAAGGCTTGTTTCGTTGGTACGTTTATATCGAAATTGTATTGTTCAAGAACGAACTCGAAGAGCAAGCAGGGAAACATACGCTCTAGCCCCTGCGCCCCCTACCAAGGTCGTCTTGTTGAACTGCACTTTAATTTAGAAACAAGTTTAGCCGTAGGATTTGCAGCTGGCTTTAGTTGTCATGACCGTTTTTCAGGACGTTTCTGGGCTTTTGTGGACAATAAATTCAATGCAAAGTAAATGTAAGGTGTGCTACCACTTTTCTGCTGCAATGATATTTCTAGATTTTTTCCACTACTAGCGAACAAAGTGATTAGGAAATATTTTATGGCAATTAAATTTAGATACTATTGTTCTACAGTTTGATATTACATGGTAAAATGTGTTTGAGAAAATATGCTCTTAATAATTTGTGACATTACAAACTAGTAAATAAGAGAAAAGTAGGGTTAATTATTGACAAAATATTCATCACTGTACAAATTATAGTAGAAAGTATATTACAGAAGGCAAAGGCAAATTACAGAAAGTAACAAAGAAACCGGTCACATAATTTGTAAATGCTGAAATATGCATTTTCTTCTCCACACGTGTGACGTAGAGTAATTTGTTCCTCAGGCTTTTCCGTCTGTTTGGTTATTATTGTTCTTTTGTTATTCAAAGAACAAAAACAAATATTTATGACTTTCGCAAGGTGTAATTGTTGGTACTTTCCGACAGTCAATGTCTAATTTAAGAATTCTTGTTCTTTGAGGTTCGCGTACACTTTCTGTCGTACTGTATGTTTTGTGTGCTTGGAAATTAAAAGACACGTATTTGTATTTTCTGTTTGCATGTAAGGATAAATACATGTTTTAGTCTTCCAGAAATGAAGGTTCGAACCCAGTGGCACACTGGTTATTATGTACGATTGATGGCAGAGGAAATGGAGTTTAAAAGTATAATAGCGGGGAAACGGTGAGAATGGCGGTTGATAATTGAAGGTGAACAATCTCTCTGTCACGTGAACGAGCTGTAAATTCCGTATAGAGGTGAGAAGAAATACGGCAAAACATTTGAACGCTCGAAACGTCTCATTAAATGCATTTGTTCAATTACCAGACTACACTTACTGCGGTCGTGGATGTCAGAATTTTGGAGAATGTAAACGTTTGGTACAATTTCGGTCAGTTCTAAATTATTGATACAAAATTACAGTGCTGCGTTGCTTCAAACGTTTGGACAATTACAGGAATAATAATTTCCTGACATGTTACATCTACTTTTTACTTTCCCGTATGCATACGTATATACGGAGTAATATACGTTGTATAGGAAAAGTTATGTAATGCTGCGAGAAAAAACAGCACATTTTCGACAGGAAAAAATTAATTGTCAGGCCCTGAGAACGAAAAAGTGGATAAAACCATTGCTAAATTAAGGGAAAATATCCTCTCACATGTGATATAGCCAGAATCCCTGTTTTGTAAGTCCTTGGTATAGAAAAACCAATTGAAAGGGAAAATGTCCGTCTGTCTGACCGTCTGTCCGTCCGTCTGTGAACACTAGTGCCTAAACCACTCGTAGGAAATTTTCCAAATTGAAGAAACCCCCGTCCATCTGCCTCTAGTCGAAGCTTTGAGATTTTGAAAAAGTTTCTTCAAAATTAAACGGCTCCCAATATTTTCTTGAAATTTGTTGTAAGAATAGAGTAAAATACACTTATTAAGGTGGCATTGTTCCGATTTTCTTGGTTAACTCTAAATTTTCGAAAATTGCAAATGTTTTAATTTTTTTCGGCATCTTCCTCCAATTACAGAATTGAAGATAAAAATTTTTACTTCAAATAAAATTTGTTCTCCCAAGTTAGTTCTTTCTTTAAGGTCATGTACTTTTTTTTATAAGATTTAGTAGTTTTCGTGCAATATTGCCTGCAACTTGTGCAATTTTAAAAAATTACGAAAACACGATTTTCTCAAAAATGGCTCCAATTTTTTTCTTTGATCTTTTGGTAGGGATATTGCCTAATGTATTCTACTAAATGACTTACTTCATTCTCTTTTTTCAAATAACACAAAAATGAATTTTTTGACTTGTATATCACGTTGTTAATATTTACATTAGCGGCGATTTATTCACATATTATATTTACACGTACAAGTGCTTTAAATAATGTAATAGAAAGTTTCTCGAGAACTCAACCATTTTCTGTGAAAACTAATGTCTCAAATGTATGCTCAAAAATCCCCATTTTCAGAGACGATCAAACGCCATTTTTTCAAAAATAGCTCTAACATTTTTCTTCAAACTTTCGACCGGATAGTGCTAATTACACTCTTTAATATGACATAAAGTCAGTGTGACATAAAGTGACATCAATTCGGGGTATTTTTTAGTTTTTGTAAACATTAGACAAATGTAATTTTTTTTAAAGATCTCTCACACCATTAATATGGACATTTTCAGCAAATTATATACACACTATTGTATTTGTAAATTAAAGTGCTCCATATGACTTGAAATAAAGTTTTTCTGTGAAAAACAACTTGAAATTTCGCATTTTAGTTGTTTCGCATGTTTGTGTGTTTGTGTATTTCGCATGTTTAGTGTGTTCCATTCTGTAGCACTACTAGTTCTACATGTGGTTTGGAAATGCGTCTTTTCTATTCACTTTAAGTACACTACTGTTTGTGGAAATTGCAACACCAAGAACGAATGGATCTAGGGAAATGATATTCAATGTACTGTGCACCCATGCCACAGGCACTACTTTATTTCATTTGCAGTACCATCAAATACATGGATACATGCCAAGTCAGTAAGTTGTGAAGCCACCACGCGCATCCACAAGAGCCTGTACACGGCACGGCATTGAGCTAATACGAGTCTGTATCGCTTCTTGTGGCAGGTCCTGCCATGCTCCTTCAAGCCGCGTCCAGAGTTCGGTGGTGGAAGCTGGCGAAGGTGCCTGGCGGACCAGCCTCTGGGAAAGCATGCTCCACACATGTTCAATTGGCGACATGTCAGGTGAACGAGCCGGCCACGGAAGGAGCTATATCTGGTGTTCATTGAACACACGTTGCACGATGCGAGCGATATGGGGTCGCGCATTGTCTTGCTGGAATATTGCTTCAGGCGAGCGTTGTACGAAGGGCACGACCTCCGCCCTCACGACTTCCTCGATGTACCGGTGGGCGTTGAGATTTCCCTCAATGCGAAGTAGGCGGGTCCGTGAGTGGTAGCCAATGGCACCCCATACCATTACACCGGGTGTTGGGCCGGTATGACGCTGGCGAATGCATCCCTCCAGATTGCGTTCACCGCGATGTCGTCGAACACGTATACGACCGTCGTTATTGGACAAATTGAAGCGGGACTCGTCGGAAAAGATGACTTGCTGCCACTCAGCCCGCCAATGTCGATTTTCGACGCCCCACAGATGTCGGAGGCGTCTGTTGTCGAGAGTCAGTGGAAGGCGCAACAAGGGGCGGCGAGCAATCAAGCCCCTTTGCACAAGACGGCACCGAACACTGCTGGCGGACATGCTGTGACTTGTCACTGTATTCCACTGCTGCGCTAACGTGGTGGATGTCGCTGTGCGATCGGTGATGGCCATACGGTAGAGGTGTCGATCTTCCCTCGCCGTAGTGTGATAGTGAGGCCTTGTCCCACGCTGGCGGTGGGTACGACCTTCCGCAGACCACTGACGCCATGTTCGCATGATGGTACTGGCGGCTCGTCCCAGACGTGTGGCAATCTGGCAGTAGGACAACCCAGCTTCTCGCATCCCAACGACCCTGCCCCGGTCGAAGTCCGTCAAGTGTTCGTACTGCACTCGCTGTCGGCGACGAGGCATGGTGTGACTTACAGACAACTTGTGCGAGCCAAGGGTCGACCTGTCACTGTTTGTAGCCTCTCCAAGGCGCCTCTATTTATACCCGAACATGGTGCGATAAGCCGTCCCTACGTCGCAACCACGTGACTGGCGGCGTTGTAAATGTAATCACCTGGCGATCTCAATGTCACAAACTTATCCACGAAATGCGATGCGTTCAATGCCGCTCCTTCGCGGTGTTGCAATTTCCACAAACAGTAGTGTATTCAGTAGCTGATTTAAGATTTTACACTTCGCAATGAAATTACTAAATAATAGCTACTTAGAAAAGATTGAAAACAGAATATCTAGTGACGTTTATCACATACTGTGATATTTATTTTGTGCTAAAAATTTCCGCCAAAGAAAAAATTAGAAAATATTACAAAACAATAATCTTTGTGCCAAATCAATCAATAACAACTTCTGTAACGCTAAATTTTAACTTTGTTACCAAGTACTGTAATTCTACAAATTATTATTGCTTACGTTCAGGTAATTATTAACTGAAATAGTTTATCTTATTCAGGTAAATATATTCAGTTACTTATAATATTTTTACATATAGCGAGATTTTTGCTTAATATTTTTACATATTATTACATTCGTATGATCTTTTATATTGCAGGCAATTCTCAAGTTTTAATCTGGTACATACTTACTAAAATAAAATACATTAAATTCAAAAGGTAATAACGGATACGATAGTAAAAACTGTTCCCAAGCCGATTTTTAATTTACATAGCCCAGGCGAATAGTAGAAAACGTCAATTAATCCTGAAGATTTTTCTAAAACTGAATATCTTTCACTGATTTGAAAGCTAAATGTGTAAATTTATCCCTCGTACGCTCGCACCACAGAAGCCCCTCAGCATCGTTCGCGATTCGGCACCCTCTGGAGAGCCCTTCTCTCTCGAGGCCTATCCTTGGTTTCTCCGATCAATGGCAACGTCGGAGCAAAGCCCTAACAAACGGATTGCAACGCTTTCTTTCCTCATCCATGTCCTCCCATCCCCCTTAACACATACTCACTATCACACATGTTAGGAGATCGGTCGGAGTTTAGAGCTTGTCCCGGCTGAGGAGGTGTCTGCTTTAGCAGATACCTGTGGGAGGAAAACCACGCAAACCAACATGGAGGTCGGCACCGGATCGCACGTCCCAATGGAGGAGGATCACATCACTTGAAGAAATGCGCTACATGCACTACATTTACGGGCCCAACGATGACCTACGTAGTTAACGCGCCCGGAATCAATGGTCAGGAGAGCTCTTCTCCCTGGAAGGCGGGCACGTGTGCGAGCGGGTCGCTCGCGCCAGCGCGGCCGCCCAGCGCAGAAACCCACGCAAAGCGCGGCGCCGCGCCGCCTCACAAGAGCCGGCGCCGCTCCCAGAGGACGCACTCACAAGCCCGTGAATATTCTCGGATCTTTCGACCTCAAAGGTTGGTCGCTCCGGCGCAGCTCGGCGGCGGGCGCTCCGACCCACATCCGGGACGTCCATTCCTGCGTTTCCATTTCGTCCTCAAGAAGTGGATCTACGCGCTGAGCCTGTGCCCTGGTTTGTGACTTGTGAGCGTCTAATCGGGAGGTCACGCTTTTCTGCGAACAATAGTAGGATTATTATGCAACTAAATAAATATCAATTGTAATGCTTTCAATATTTACTGAATAACATCTACACTTCTTTTTCTGTAATTTAATGACAGTATATGTATTTTTTACAATTTTTTAATTTCATACTGAAATATAATTATTTCAGAAAGTGTTGATATAGTCTTCATTTTGATACTTCTGTATTACCTATGTGCGGTGAAATTGAAAGATAACTATGCAATTTTCGGTCACTTGAGTGGTATTTTTGGTTTCATTAGGTATTCAGGAACTCGAGGAAAATCCAAAAACCATTAATCAATTTCTATTTTGACGGAAAATGCGAATTGTTGATTGTCATATTCTTACTACAAGCAATATACCGTACAGGTTGAATTCTTATACTCAGTACGCCATTGGTAGCGTCACAGATGGCGTAATGCGAGAGAAAGATTTCGAAGAAGAGGCCATCAGTCATTAAATATTTGCTTTTCATTTTGCGTTTATTTTGGGGAATAGGATAGTTTTTGATACTCTTTGTTACGTAGACAATTTTTGTGCTGTGAATTCTTACAAACTTTAATACGATCTGTGAGGGCAACATTCGTGAACTATTCCTGTTACGATATTTTATTATTGCAATTATCTACGTGTGTATTTTATTTGTTGTTATGACAGGGAGAACCTGGAGTTCAAGTCTCGAAAGTTACAAATTTTTGGCCAGCTAAACAGCTAGGTCGGATTCAGTCGCTGTCTAGTGAAGGATTCTGATGGCCGGTTGCTCTCATCGGTAGTTTTCGATGTGTTTTTTTTCTCGATCAATATCACGCATATGCCGAATTGGTACCCTAACATACTTCTTGCGGACTTCACGCAATCATTTCTTTTATCCTTGGCCCTTCTTCTCGTCTTACATACACATGTACATATATATCCACTGTTTAGGCTTATTTTTACGTACACTACGCTACAACAAGGATATGTCGGCTGAACCCCCCTTCCGAGTAAGGCGCACAAATGATTTTTTCGCCCTTAAAACCACCCAAGGCTTCGAACGGATTTGAACCCGCGAACGTCGGTACGCTGCCCATTACACCACCGTAACTGCGAAAGCCCAGAAATACAGTTGCCCTTAAGGCCGCTCCACAATAGCTCGTGGACGGGAACGGCAACGCGAACGCGAACGCAAAGAAAGTTGAAAGGTGGACATCTCAGGCAAGCATTCACTACACGACGGGAACGCGAAGCTTGACGGGAACGGGAAGGCGAAAGATGGTCAACATTTATCTCGCCCCGGGAACGGGAAGCCTCTCGACCAATGAGAGTATAGCAAATGGAGGCGGAGCTTTCCAGCTGATCGAGCGCGCGGCCTGCACGCGAAACTGGTCTGGAGCGGAGTTGAGGTTACAGCGTGGATTTGCGAGGTTAGGGTTTGAGGTTAGTTAGTCGTTGTTGAATTGTTTTAGTTATTTTTAGTGATTTCAGTATTTTTCGTTTTCTATTCATATTAATATATAGAATTAAAATTTCCCACAAAATATTTTTTATGTTTCATTTAAATACATTAGAGTTTTTTGTTTATTGATTAAACTTTCGTTAGTTGTATTTTCCATAAGTTCTTAGTAGTTTTTGCATTTATCCATTCTGATGATTTATTTTTTTCATTAATATTCTTTCGTGAAAGTATTCATTATTCATACTACCACACGCAAAAAACTGACAGATGGCAAAGCAAAGAGGGAACAGAGTAGCGCAGCTAGAAGTGCTTTGGTTTCGGCGACTCTTTCCTGAAATACTCGTTTTTGCCGCTACAGGTTCATAGCGCTTTTCCTCTTCCCGTTGGCGTTTATTGTGAAGCGCACGTACCTCGCGTTCCCGTTCCCGTCCTCGCCTTCGCGTTGCCGTTCCCGTTCGCGGGCTATTGTAGAGCAGCCTTTCCCCGCACACCATCCTCTACTTGAGGCTGCGCGCGCCTCTGGCAGTGGATGTGCGAGCGGGCGCTCTCGGGGGAGTCTCGTTGCGGTGACGCGGCCCGACCGCTCAGCGGGGCTGTCGCGATACGGATCATCCTCCGAACAAGCCTAATCGCAAGCCCCTGGTTTCCCGCGCGCGGGCCGCGGTGCGGGTGGGCGCCGCTGGGCGAACGCCGCAATCCCTTGCAGCGACATTTTCGCGATCCCGAAGCTCGCAATCCGAGCGGAAAATTGGAATTACACGCTCCGACGAAACAGCCGCGAAATGGCGAATGGCGGACGCGCCTCGCCGAACGATTAAAATGTCACGAGGGAATACTCTCCGCCTATTCGCGCGCTCCGCCCTCTCATCAGCTTTGCTTATTGTTATTATTATTATTACTATTATTATTTTATTTATTTTTATCTAATACATATTTGAAGGGGTCGCAAATTGACCGCTAGGGCCACGCGGACGTACACCTGCACTTACCGTGGCTCAGTTACATTTATTCCGTGGCAAGTGTATGACTTCTTTAGACTCAGCATTATGCTGAATCCAATTTTTATCCCCCAATCCTTTTCTACTTCAGGGGGATGGAAGATGGAAAAATGATGATTGATAATGAAGGGTGAAAGGACGACACACACACATAGAGGCATACACTAAAACACCCATGCCAGAGGCGAGACTCGAACCCACTATCCTTCCGTTGAGATTGCCATGACACTACTGATCTCCATGGCACTACCTCCCAATCGCGCCACCAAACTACCTATTGCTGGTATTTTATTCCTGGAGTTCAGAGCGAAACGCAGGACAAGTCTCACTGTCCTATGATACCCCCTGCGAATTCTCTCTTTATTGTGTCATTCGAGATGGTTTCACATTCTTCAATGCCCAGATATTTGTGAGTTAACCTGGCTCAAGATTTTGAATCACAGTGTGCATACCAACTTCAATGTTCCCTGACGTCATTTCCTCTCTTTAAGTTGAATTTTGCACACTTGTAAAGACTAAACGTCTTGCAGATGTCATTGTTAAAGTCATTGATGACGGACAGCATTTGGGAGGGAATCTCTTCATTCCTTGCAAACACATTAAAATTATAATAATAATAATAATAATAATAATAATAATAATAATAATTATTATTATTATTATTATTATTATTATTATTATTATTATTCGACTACATCACGACTAAAGATGTTATGAATATAAATGTCTGAATATAAAATGTACTCCAGGTTGCAACCAGCTACCTAAGGAGCAGATCTAGGGACTGTCGGTTCCTCTACAATACTTTGCCCAAAATGTGGGCTGTTCCAAATAAAGCGATTTCTTGCACTTCCCAGTCTTTTTAATTACCTGGGAGTTTAGACAAGTTCTTGTACACATTTTGCGGAACAAATTCCAGAGCTCCGATAACTATCGAGACGACGTGTGCTTTTACGCCCCACATTCGGCTGATCTCGATTTCCAAACTCTTGTATTTAAGACGTTTCTCTGCCTCCTTGGTAACGGCGTTTTTATCGCAAGGTAGAGCAACATCGACAAGTAAACAATTTTTTCTCATTTTTGTTATTATTATTATTATTATTATTATTTATATCAGAGCTATTCCTATTGGAAGGATCAAAATATTAGCGAAACTGTCTAAACAGTATGATAGATCTGCCTCATATTTCTTTTAATTGCTTTTAATATACGAGTTTATTCTGAAAATGAAGAACTAGTCCTGATATGGCACTATCCTCAAGTGCTTCACGGGTAATTGAACCTTTTGTTTTGGACGAAAAAACAACAACAAAAAAACATGGATCAAGCACAAAGGTATCTCCAGTTTAATACAGGAATATTCCAGAACTTTAAAGGGCACGAAGTGTAAAAGAATTATGAAACATTATGAAGGAAAATGGGTGAAATTTTGGCAAGGCAGAAACATCGCGAAACTTGTGAACAACTCCGCCAATCCAGACCATCTCGGATCCCACAGTCACTCACTCACTCACTCTGCTTTCCTCATCCAAACGCACTTCATCATGTTTACGCACACCTTGTCGCGACAACTAGTAGGCGATTAGCTCATCACGCAAAAACCACCCACCTGCGGTGACATTTGACCCTCCTCATAGAGGGGGTCCTTTGACCCTCGTAAGAGCGGCGCGGCGCCTTTGAAAGCTAAGTTCGACGCCACAGCGGCGGGCTGCGGGGCGTTGACCGTTTCACCCTCGCCTCCCATCGCGCTCCCACTGGCGCAGATTGCATGATTTACTCCCGCATTGTCTCCCACGCCGCGCCGCGCCGCGCCGCGCCGCCGGGCTCGATATGTTTATTAAGGCAATCATTATCATGCGGGGGCGGCCGCCACTGCGACCGCTGCCGCTACCAACGCCTTGGGACTCGGGTGAATGCTTCATTATTCACGGGCTCGCCGCGTACATCATAATTTTTACTCCGAGCCCACCAGAGTACTCTCGTGTGCGCTCTTTACCTACTGCCGCGTTCTGGACAGTTAAGAGCTCGGGTACTTCGCCACACAATGCACCGTCTTTCTTCCTCCCGCCGCCATCTTGGAGCGCCTGACAGCGACGTAGGCGGTGCCCCTTGTTCGTGAGAGGATTTAAATCGTTTAATGGTATTTAGGAAAACATATGCGTACTTTAGCGGGGATATAATCATATAATTGGGAGTGGAGTGTTGTTCGAATACGATTTAATGGGTTTGCTGTTTCTAATGACGACTCTTATGAAATATATTAATTGTTTCCATTAATATTCATACTTTGCCCCATAAAGGGAACTTCTCGTTCGCGAAAGATAAAATGTTCACGCCAAGGGTTTGTTCACCCGAGGGTTCACCCCAATTTGTAATATTAATGAATATTGTAGTAAGGAACCATTTGAGTCAGTTATGAACAAGGATGTAACCGAATATCTAGTGACGTCTCTCTAATCTAACAAAATAAAAAGGAAAGACAAACTGGCTAGAGTTTCTGATTCAATCTGCTTCGTTACAAGTCTAGCATCCCAACAAGCGTGCTTCTTACTATATATATTTTATAAATGTATGCTGTATGCTCTCGCAACCAAAATCACATCTTCCTAAAAATTCTAATATTTGCAACAAATGCTTGCAATTCTGTATGGTCCTGAAAATTTTCAAGTAACGCATATTTGACTCATGACGTTTAATCCAATTTCTCTTGACGGTACGATGTACTTACATAGAGCTTATTTAGTCAATGACATTTTAATAATAGGGGCATTTCAAAATCTGTGTATTAAAGAATCAAGGGCAAAATATTTCTACAATTATATGGAACAAATAACAACAACAATAATGCAAATATTTACAGGGTCAGTTATCGAAGCTCGTGAATCCGTATGAGCCCAAAATTTGTGTAACAACTTAGCTAATCTCCTGGGTCATTCAGAAGGCTGGGAAATTCATAATTTATTGCGAACAGCTCACTTTTGCGCATATTGCAGAGGCACCAACATCAGCCCCTAGATCTGCTCCTGAGGAAGCTGGTTGCATACAAAGTACATTTTATATGCAACTGACTCATAACATTTTTAGTCGTGAATTAGAGAAATTATTATTATTATTATTATTATTATTATTATTATTATTATTATTATAGCGACAGATATAGAGAGTGATAGAGAAAGCGAATTGTCTTAAATGAGGTGGTACAGACCCCAGATAGAGATATTACTGAAATCAATCACACGGTATATGCAACTGCATATCTGGTATCTAGATAATTTTGGAGCCAGCCAAGAACACCGACGGCCGACAGCAAAAGAGTAAACAGCCCTGTACCCCCTTGGAAAAAGAGAATTATGAAACAGATAGCCGGCACTCGGTGTGAAATATCACTCTTAGCTGAGGCATCTTCTAAATCAACGCACACCACTAAAGTTCAACGTAAAATTGCAGGCAATATTGCGCGAAAACTACTAAAATTTTCAAATATGTACTTGACCTTAATGAAAGACCTTATTTTGGAGATCAAATTTTATTTGAAGGAAAAATTTCTATCTTCAATTTTGTAATTGTAGGAAGACGCCGAAAAAAAATAAAACTTTATGAATTTCCGAAACTTTAGAGTTAACCGTGAATATCAGACCTTAATAAGTGTATTTTATCCTATTCTTAAAAGAATTTTTTTAAATTTGGAGCCGATTTTGAGAAAATTTTGTAAATGTCCGGGGCGTCATGTAAAATACGCCAAATTTTGTAGAATTGTTTTCAAAATCTCAAAGCTTCGACTCGAGCCAGATCGACAGGTGATTCTTCAATTTGAAAAAATTCGCACGTATGGTTTAAGCCCTAGCCGTGTTCAAAGACGGACAGACGGACGGACGGACGGACGGACGGACGGACGGACGGATGTTTTGCTTTTAATTGTTTTTTGGTATCAAGGACTCACAAAACAGGGATTCTGACTACAATACGTGTTAGGGGATAATAATGGCAGAAAATTCGCCATTTTTTCGCGCAGCATTACATAACTTTCCTTATATTACGCATATTAGTCCGTATATACGTACGTATGCGCTAAAGTAAAAATTATAAACATTATAAAGCCTTACGGTACGATGAAAAATGTGAATAATAAAAGTATACACAACTGCAAGCGCAGATGACCTAACGCTAGATGAACTACAAAAAGCACTTAAATATAACTAGTGGTGCGAAGAAAGCACATACTTTCTCGCGCTATTTCTACATGGTCCTAAATGCTAGTACAATAATCTATAAACCAGCAAAAGTGTTTCTACCAGCAAATTCTTTTCTCGTTTCACGACCAGAAATCAGATCCTCAGAGTTAACGTGCCACTACACCATACTAGTACCACACGAGCACTTATACCACTCGCCACAGTAGTATCTCATGGGTCGAACAGAGCCATAAAATGAATCGAATCGAGCCATAAAATGGTATATGCATGATAGGAAAACATTTGATTTCATGGTACATACTCTTTACTAATCGTAGAAGAGATGTGAAAAATTGTTAAAAAGATGAAAAGTCGAAAATTGCAAACAGACACTTCCAGTTAATTTATGGTAATTATCAATATTTGCGATTCTAATAGTTTCAAATGGTTTTCAATAAAGTTCCTAGAATTCTCAATGATTTCCTGCAACAACAGAATTTTGACAAATAATATTCCCCGACCAGGACTCGAAACAGCGAAGCTTCCCTGGGACGAGCTGAGGCAATGCGCGCTATTTAGCGACTGCGACCACCTTGGCTATGCATGGCATTTTCACTAATATAATAGTAACTAGTGGTGCTACAGAATGGAACAGACTTTCCGGTATTAGTTTTCTGTTTCGTTGGTATCGGCTAGCTATTTGGAATGCCAATATTCTTGACAGCTGCCATCTATCGCCGCCCAAACTACATTTTTTGATATTTTATAAATGTTTTGGTTTCCTAATCATAAAACGGAAATATCAATTTTGGAATCTTAAAGAACATTAAAACCTCGTCATAAATGGCATTTTCTTTGAAAAATTTCGAGCCGTTTCAAGAAAATGGCGTTTAAACTCTATTGTAAATGCGAAATTTGAAGCTCCTTTTCACAGAAAATTTTGAGTTGTCAAAAAATTTCATTGGAAGTCATTTGAAGCAGAAACACTCACAAGTTCAATAGTGTTTACAAATTGCGGGAAATGTGCATTTTAACGGTATGAGAGAACTTTCAAAAAAATTACATTTGTGTATTTTTTGAAAAAAAATACCTCAAAATTAACTTTACTTCATATTAAAGAGTACTATTAGCAATATCCGCTCGAAAAATTTGAACATAAAACTTGAAACCTTTTATGAGAAAATGGCGTTGGAGCGTTTCTGAAAATACGGAATTTTGTGCTAGTTTTCACAGAAAACTATTCAATTTTCGGGAAACTTTACTTGACATTATTTAAAGCACATGTACTCATTAATATAATAATGTGAACAAATTACCGTTAAAAATTAAATATTCACGGCGTGAGAGACAAGTCAAAAATATTACATTTTTGTAATTTTTGAAAAAATAGAGCAATATGGCGTTAATGTCATCTCATAAAGCACATTTAGCACTACCCGTACAAAAACTGTAAAGAAAAGATTTGGTGCCGTTTTGAGAAAATCTGGTTTTTGTAATTTTTAAAAATTGCACATATTGCACGCAATATTGCACGAAAACTACTAAAATTTTGAAAAACATTTACATGACCTTTATGAAAGAACTCAATATGCAGAACAAATTTTATTTGAAGGAAAAATCTCTATCTTCAATTTTGTAGTTGGAGAAAGACGCCGAAAAAAATTCAAACTTTCACAATTTTCGAAAATTCAGAGTTATCCGTGAAAATCGGACCTATGCCATGTTAATAAGTGTATTTTACTCTATTCATACAAGAAATTTAAAGAAAAAATTTGGAGCCGTTTTTGAGAAAATTTTGAAAATCCCCGGGGGCTTCATATAAAGTACCCCCAAATTTTGAAGAATCTTTTTCAAAATCTCAAAGCTTCGACTAGAATCAGATCGACCGGGGAATATCCATTTTGGAAGAAATCGTACGTATGGTTTAGGCGCTAGCAGTGTTCACAGACGGACGGACGGACGGACGTTTTCCTTTCAATTGGTTTTTCGGTATCAAGGACCTACAAAACAGGGTTTCTGGCTACACCACGTGTTAGGGGATTTTTTTTCTTAATTTAGCAACTGGTTTTATCCACTTATTCACGTTTTCACGGCCCGGCAATTAATTTTTGCCCGCCGAAAATTGGCCATTTTTTCGCGCAGCATTACATAACTTTCCCTATACTACGTATATCACTCCGTGTATACGTACGAAGATTTCAACAACAAGAAGACAACAAGTTTCAGTCCCATTGAACTCTTGATTTCTTCTGAGGTGAGCGCGGAGGTGATGCGCTTTGTTTAATATGCAGAAAGTATTTAATAACAAAAGAGCATTGTTAAAAGGCGTTTACGAAATCCTTCCATGGATACTATAAAAAGTTTGACGGAGAAGATAGGCAAAATCCTGGTGACACGTCTAAATAGTAAGCTTCATTATTTTAATTTAGTCTTAAGTTTTAGGTTATAACAAATCCAAAAATAGTGTTACGTTTCATCATTATATTTTATACGACGATATAATATTTTAAGTGTTTATCACGTGTATTTCCCCGAAAGATATGCTCATCATATTTCGTTAAATGTTTATTATCAATAATAGTAACAATGTGTTCCTGAAATTATGTTGTTTAATACTTATCTTGATATAGTATAGTGTACTGGTTTATATTTTTCTTCAAAATATTCATTTAAATTATTTGTAATTACTGTTAATAGACTGATTTCATACTGCATTCTCTAAGTGGGAAATTAGCGTTAATGTTTCCTTGTTGTAATGATCAATGCTTCTATAACTGTAGTTTCTGTTTACACATCAACTTTCATTAAAAGTTGATAAAATTTAATAATGTTTCTTTATGATACACCTACCCGTGTGTTTGACCCAACTCGCCGCATTCCCTTCCTCACCCTTGCTTCCCGCCTGTGACCGAGCGACTTCGCTAAGCTGATATCGCCGCATGCCCCAAACCTTTGCGGAGGCCATTCGCGTTCTCGTTCATCTGACGGCCCTGTGTGGGGGATTTTTTTATTAATTTAGGCAACTGGGTTTATCCGCTGTTTCGTTATCACGGCCCGACAATGAATTTTTTCTGCCGAAAATTCGCCGTTTTTTCGCGCAGTATTAGATAACTTTCCTTATACTACGTTCCGCATATACGTACGTATACGGGAAAGTAAACATTCTAGCTGCAGCACTCCGTGCTCTACCGCGCCCACTCGTGTATTATTATTATTATTATTATTATTATTATTATTATTATTATTATTATTATTATTATTATTATTATTATCGTTTATTTTTCACAGCTTCCTGGTACAAGTTGTAGGAGTCATACAGATATTTCTATCAAAGCATGACTTCCGTAGTACAATAATTTTTAATTAAACTAATCAAGGAGTAAACAATTCTACAAATATAATTTTTGACACTTAATTAATTTACAAATTAAAAGTAAATAGTTCTTTAACACAAATTTTTTAGAAACTCATGAATCTTCTGACTAAAGAACACGTGCTCAGGATCACAGCTTTCTGTAGATTGATGGTAATGTTCGTCTCGATCCCCAGTTTATTCAGAGTGCGCTTCAGGACGGTAGGTATCACCAAATATTATAGAGACAATACAGGACACTTCCCCGTTCTTCCACGCAACCGATGGAAACAAGTTCCCACTAGCGATCCTAGTGTCAGAACCTGGTAATGTAGCGCCAAATAGAAATGTCAATGTGATTCTTACGGAAGAAACAAATATTTTTAATCTACCTAACGAAATAAGACTTATTTTTACCTACTTTCGCTGTGATTTAATTATATTGAAGGACTCAAATTACGGAAAATTATAATGTACAATGTGTTATAATGGACATGAGAACATTGAACATTTAGTGAACATATAATGAAAATTATTTTCACGAATAAAGTTGTTACAAATGCAAGATTTTTCTTGCCTAAACATTTCCACTGATACATTTGGCTTTTTTTCCATTTGCTTCCTTTAAAAAGCACTGTATCAATACATTGATACCTCTGCTTTCATACAGATTATTACACCCCTTACATAAAATATTCTGCAAGTGAATATTAATGATTTGCATTAATTGTTTCTGTACGTCAAGTTTACTTTGACGTAAACAATTTAAAAAGTGTTTATTCAGTCTTAGAAAACTAATGGCGAATTCATTTGGGTAGAAAAGCATTCACATACTCTTTAATCACAATATGCGAGTTTCTTAATTTATACTTTTCATCCAAATTCTGTTAGGCATTTCTACAACCATCATATGGCACGGTACTACACAACCAGCCACATACATAGGACTCAGCATTTTCCTGTACGAAACTTGTAGGAATATCTTCAGTGTTATCCATTTCTGCAATGTTCGTTACGCATGGCATTGGGAATGGCAATGTGCAAGTAGTCTCCCAATTAAGTAATGTTATAGTTTTTAATGCATTTTATTTCAAAGAGAAGTCAAATTGTATTAAACTAGCTTCATTCATGTTCAAGATTCTTTCAATTTTTACCTGTTTTTATCACGAGGAAATGTGAAGAACGAACGCGAGTTCTGCTGTATTTTATAATAAAGCCAAAAACTACAGAATTGTTTCCTGCCATACGTAGAATGATGTAAAGAACAGTATTGTAAAATATGTTTTCCAGAAATCAACCAGAAAGACAATAAAATGAAAAGAAATCAAGCAGACAACAAACACCAACAGAGCATTGAGGTTAGGGTGTATGAGTTATTATCAGGTTCTGCAACCAGATGGATGTTTCTCGATATATCGCGAAGTGTCCTGTATCGTCTTTATAGTATTTGGTATCACACCTGTTGCTGAGAGGACGATTGGTACAATCTCCACGTCCAATACATGCCACTACTCCTTTACAATTTGTGCTAGTTCTCTGTATTTCTGAATTTTATTGTTTGTGTGTTGTTTCGAGGTTGCTGGTATCTACAACTGCTATGTCTATCAGCCATACTTTTCTTTTAGATGTATCCCAAAGAATGACACCCGGCCTGTTATGATGGACTGTTCTGTCGGTTAGTACGCTTCGGTCCCAGTATAGCTTATATCTGTTGTTCTCGATGACATGTTTTGGATGGTACTTGTAGTAGGGTGTATCAAATTCACCAGCAATTCCACATTTCCTTGTAAGTTTGGCGTGGATGATTCGTGCTACCATATCGTGCCTCTGTTTATAATCAGTTGGGGCAAGCATTATTATTATTGTTATTGTTGTTATTATTATTATTGTTATTGTTGTTATTATTATTATTATTATTATTCCAAACCAACATATTACTTATTCGTTTCGATCACTGTAAGCAAAATAAAAGATGTTGAAAGCTGTTTTTTGTGGATTTTTTCCTATTACTTGTAGACTTATTTTGTTTTTCTTTGCTGAAGAGCTCAGACGAAGAAATAAAGCAACTTCTTGATTTACTGGAAACGGTTTGATGAAAACCAATCGGTGCTTTTCTAAAATTTAAGAACAGTAACAGTTTCATTTAATTAATTTTTACATTTAATAACACTTTCTAGTTTTTTTCTTTATTATATTTTGTTTGATAAATATTCCTGAAACTATGTGTTATTTATTATTCTATACCTAAAACTAGCCACATTTCTGAGATTTATACAATGTATTAACATTAAAAATGTAATGAATAGTTGTGAGTTTTTATTATTCCTTCTTCAATTAAATAATAGAAATTTTGAGGGTGCAAAAGACTGTTTTCTCGAGGCAGCACACAGTGCTCCTACGCGCTCGCTTTTTTGCGTAAAATAGGCGCGCCCACCGGAAGGTTAATTCAACTAATGATTGCGAAGGAGTGGGGCAGGTACTCCGGGGCTCAAGACAACGTGCGCGTGTAATAATATGATTAAGCGATAAACAAGTTGAAATCTGAATACGGATGGAAATAAGCGTTTTTGTAAAGAGCTGATATTATTCGCCAAGCGAATGCACACAGTTTTAATAACGCTGCGATGGCAACAGCGCTTCTGAATAATTTGCTGCAAATGTCAAGTGTATGTCACTCAAACGTATTCCTGTTTGTTTCGTTTTGTAAAAGTAAGAAATTATTGCTGCTCCTGACTATCGAAATAAATGCAGATACGCATCACAGGCGCTTTGTTTTAATTGGACGTTTACAAGTAACAGCTAGTACAGGTTTACAAGTAACAGCTAGTAGCGCATAACATGCATAACTACTTCAATATTACATTGCTGTTTCCGAGAAAGTGTGTGCTGTTGTAGGACCATTAGTCCATCAAATATTATGAACTATCACTTTATTTTATTAACATGTATAGTTTTATTAACGTGTGTGTATGCACTTCTCAAATACCCCCACAATTTTCTATTCGAACTAAGAACTTGAGTAGGAAAACGATAATTTAATCAATGCATGTATAATAATATGAGAATGAATCATTAAAAGTATGTAATGTAATTAATTAAATCAATAAAAGTATAATAACCAATACAAACTGGAGAGGAAACTAAAATTTAGAAACTGATACAAAATTTAGGCAATTATTTGAAAGTATTTACGGTCGATTTCACCAAATGATTATGATTCAGTAAAGTCACAATTTTAAGGCGCGTTTAAAGTCATGCTTTGATGTTCGTCGTTTCACCAGCCTCTTTGAAGCAGTGCTTAGTGAAGTATAGCTTAAATGCATCTGAGAGCTCGTTTGCAATGCTGGATCCTGGTGAACCAGCCAGTGACCATAACCAACCTAGCGTGTTTTGGTTCTGCTTTGTACTCTGGTGCAAAGAGGTTAATTTTAGCAATTTTGCATAGTGGGAAAAGGAGAGAGGATTGCGAATTTTCACCGATGGAGAAATAAGTGCTCATCGAATGTATGAGAAAGTATATTTCTATTATAGAAAACAAATTGAGAAACAAACAGGCAAAAAATAACCGGGGAAACATCGCACGCAATTTTTAGATAACGCGCTACACGATGAAATACTAACATTCGATAACGTTGTGGAGATGATTAGGTTTAAGTGGAAAAGGAATAGGCAATAAAAATTACTGAATGAAAAACTTGGAAATTGGAAGTAGAATACAGGACCATGTAAAACCCTACCCACAAAACACTTGCTATTAGGCAAAGTTGTTACTTGCAGGGCTATTATGAACCAAAATATTAAAATGTTCACTTTGTTAATAGTTAACTATGGAGTAAACTTGGAAATTCCAGTCTGTCTTCAGTTAGCTCCAAAACATGTAAAATTGTCATCTTTGATAGGTGAAATCAGGTGTCCAAAATCCCTTTCATCGAGCTTTCGAAACATTCGGACGGTTTCACAGATATACCTCGACCTACAAGAAGGTTTCTCAAAGTTTTCGTCTTCATAATTGTCGCAGCTATCTCTATCAAAAGCAACACTCCACAATACGCTCGCCAATTTAACTGCTTTTCCGATGTAAATCACGACTTAAAATGGATAAGTACAGCTGAGAACTGTGCTTAAATTTAATTCGAACTTCTGGTTTAAGTTCGCCTTAAAGGGTATGGTGAAACTGAAACGTCTCGTAAGTCCTACCTTAAAATTCTTAGGACGCACTTAAAATTTTAATTAATGGTGGTGAAACCGGCCGTTAACGTCCCAGAGTTATTTGAATTCGCTAGAGGGACAGAGATCTCATTCTGGGGGCGCACTCTAGTGTCAATTTTCGTGGGTTCTCTCCAGTTAATTCATAGATCTCACTAATCCTGAAGAGGTTTCCCTCGCACTCAGCCGGCAGGCATCTCTCTCCCCGCCGCTCCGCTTTCCGATGTTATTCTTCCTGTTCAACACGGATATTGTCTTGGGATTTAAAACAATGTTTACAATAATATTTTGAGATTAAATACGCAGTCTGTAATGTTGATAACCTCCAACCATACACGATGTGTTAATAAAATAAATTATTCAGTACTAAATTTATTTTCTTCTCGTTTTTCAACTTTTATAATCTTCTTTAAAAATTTCTTTTGTTGTTAACTGAAAATTCATGGTGGGCGGAGCATATCCTTTGGATATCTTTAACCCTCTCCTCGACATCGTGCCCAGACAAAGCAGAGGAGAAAAGTTTCTGGCCAAGTGTGCAGGGGACAGTGCTATGACCTTTCGAAATAGCGAGTCGAATGTCTGTCACCTGTAAAATCATGCAGTGAAAACCCTTTCTAAAACTCCCATGCAGACCATACGGAGGGGTAAGAATGCAAGTGGTTTAAGTCACTTTAACCTAACTTTCGAGAATAAATGGTTTCGTGTTTCATATTAATTATGTATGCTTGTTAACTACGATCTAATTGTATTAGTGGCTTGAAAATGAACCAATGTAATAATGTTAAGAATTTAAAAAAATATTGTTTGTCTTTTACTGCTCATAAAAATGGCAAATGACTCACAAACCATTATATCCTCGTAAATGCTACATGTTTATTACAACAAGTTCTGCTTTGCTAATAAACATACTGGTACAAACATGTTTGAGACAAATAATGTAAACATAATTATTCATCACGATTACATGAAATACTCGAGAACATTGTCCACGAGTATTTATTCACTGTTACAACTTTTGTTCATGAAGTTTTATTCACTGTTACTTGATCGTGCGTCGATATTATCTTCCTCTTGAGATTATAATTCCAAACAAAATAGATGGTGCTCAGGAGGTAAGGATATATTATAAGATGTAACATCACGACGCTTAAGAGCATTGACAGGTCTAGCCCTGGAGAAAAGTTGCTGAATACCGATATTTTTGAATGTTTCATTTATTTCTTAACCTGGTAGGTTTTATGTTGATAGTTGACATTTCAATAGCGTTGTTCAGCGTTTCTTTACACAACATTTAAAATGCCTTTTTTTTCATATCTCAGCCACTGGATCTTCATTCAGTACACAACCATCTGGTTCCTTACTTCCTTTTGGCAATGCTGTGTTCTAGTATTGTGAAACCGAATAAGTCTTTCTGTTCAGCTCTTACCATTGTAAATATATACTTTCTCGTAGCTACTTTCAACGAGTCACTCTATCTCTAGGAACTTGCATTGTTCTTTTTTTGGCAGGATTTTGTATCACTCCAAAGTTTGCGTGGTTTGGCAAGTAGGAATAGCCCGTGCTCATCAACTTATGATCTATTACATGAAAGTTACTATCTTGTAGCATTTTTTATTAACATTAACGCAACTTATGTTGCTTTTTAACAACAGTTCTGCACCATAGCAATTGCATAAAGTATGAGACTACCTACCTGAAGATTAATTTGAAGAATTAACTGTTCATAATTACTATCAATATATGCATGAACGAAACACACTGACGTACAGAACGCACTGACGAAACACATGACGCACTGAACGTCGCTGTTTTTAACTACATACACCCATATTTGCCAAGTGCACTAGTTAAAAGCTGTTTCCTACAACCAGACAACGTTCAACCAGAATTCATCTGGCTTAAGACTGACTTGTACCAATATTTAATGTTTGGTGGTGTTTGGCGAGAATAGTGAATTGCTGCTCTCTCTCGCGCCAAGCGATCGAATTATGACTCAGAGCATTTTTATTTTTGGATAGAGGGCATTTGCAGGTATCAACCAACATGCATATATCGAAAGCAAAATGACTTAGACCACTTGAATTATCACCCCTCCGTGAGTGTCGGCAGCTGATCTTCGAACTAGGTTTTTGTGCTGCAGTCAACAAGCGGACATGCTAATTTCTACGCAGTACTTAACTGGAAAGTGCGCTTGTAAGTTTTTGTTTTCGTCCTTCAGCTTCGCCGTGCAGATCCGATAGCCAGGTTGCACACCGCGAAGTGTTCAGCTAATTTCACCTACCATTTACAATAAAAGAATCAAAAGGTTGTCTATACAATTAAAAGCTCTCCGAGCATCAAAAAAGAAAGTAATATTAATTTTAACAATGATATTTAATGTATTATTCCCATTTGGATTGTATAATTTTCAACAACCTCTAATAAGTATTTTACCTCAGCTTCTGAATCAATATGACCCCCATCTCGATCAGGTTTTTCGACCAGTTTCTCTGATTCTTTGAGCAAATGCTGAGAAGGCCCCTAGTTTTGCTTCTGGTCATAAATGTAACTTCATTATATGCGCACGTCTTCTAGAATGTATTAGGAAATCTATCTATTCCGTTCTCCATGTCACGGAAGCAATTATTAATTCACGAAACACATGACGGATAAGAGCCCAAATCTATAGCCGATTTACCCTTTAAAATAAATTTTATTAAATCTGGGCGAATATTTGGTTAACAATCCTTGCAAAAAAACGTATTTCTGTATTCATAATTCAACTAGTGTGTAGCTTAGGGTAGGGATCACAGAATTATGAAAACTAGCACTGAATTCATTTCTCCCCGTAGCACGTCAAAGTTTTAAACACTTTTGACTTAAAATAAATAAAAGCGTTTAGCAGTTTCCTTTTCCAGATTTGAGGTGGTACCTCAATACATTTCCTTTCTTTTCATGTTTCGTGCGGTAGGGGTCAAATCAAGCCCCTTCTCATGCGGAGATTTAGTGTGGCTCAGCAGTTTCCGGTCACGTGAATTAGCCTTTGTAGTGAATGTTTTATCCTGGGAAATTGTCATTTCTTTTCCGTTGGGCGGTGAGATAGGCACCGACCTACACGTCGGATTGCAGGGGATTTTCCCTCCAAGTACCTTTCCCCATCCACCCAGCCGGGCAGCGTTGAGATGATTAAATGTGTAACCCAGTATAAACTATCAAACATCCTGGTACTTCCACTAAAAATCCAATGTCAATTTACTATAAAATAGTTCATATTATGACCCTATTATGTGTTAAACACGCACGGGAAATTCCTTAAATTTAGTAACTCGATGTCGAGTCATTTTATATTAAACTGAATTTAAGCATAGGGGAAAGAAAATCTTTCCACCATAAATGGAACTCTAAGACGTTATATCTTTCTTTTCTTGTATGTGCTAGAAAAATACCATCCTAAGTCAAGCTTAATGTTTTTATGGCAGTGTTTTCACTACCATCACAGTTATTTGTAATATCAGTGTTCGTGTTAACTTATTGAATAAAAAATTAATATACGAATCTTCAATCTTACGTCATCAATTACCGTAAACTTAAAATCCTAATATCGCTTAAATATCAGGATTTTAAGTCTACCAGGATTCTTTGGCCTAGTACATGGTATTTTCACTAAAATCCTGGTAAAAATACCAGGATCCTGGTACGTGTGGCAACACTGCAGCCGGGACAAGCCGACTAGTCACCCGACATGGTAGTGATTGTGTATATAAAGGTATAGGAATATGACAAGGATGAGAGGAAACGTCTCTGGAAGTGGATGAGAGGAAACGTCAAAGCTGTCTGGTTTGTGGTTAGTATATTTACAGTTTCGTTTAATTTAAGGTTTATTGATATTTTGGGTTTTGACCAGAAAGTATTGCTTATCTTTACAATCAATTTTATTTTATCTTATTTCCAATGAAAGTTCAAAACAATGGTTTTAACAACACTTCAATGCAGTATTTTTCAATTCAATAATGTCAAATTATGCAAGCAGGTAAATGTTTTCACAAAATGTACAAAATAGTTTAAGTAAAATTTCAGTTGATCTTTGACAGAAGTGGGAACATCACGCTACCGTTGTGAGGAAGGTCGAATTCGGCATTTGCTTCAAATTATCCAAGTAAATAATTTACAAATCGTCTCTTTACCTTTTTCCTTGCATCAGATCTTTTACCCAAAACAAATTTTAATCTTTCCAAACTCGCTTTGACAATTCTGATGTTATACATTTTCATGCAATTGACATTACGTTTACAAAATGTATTCCTAAAGAACTACTTTTTACTTTTAAATCTATCCAATAAAATTCATAAAAATCTTATATTGGTGCACCAAGTACATAAAATTACTTTAGTGTTATTGCAAATTTCTTAACGCTTCAACTTTGCAATCTCAAACTGCAAGACAATTTTCACTTAAAATTTAAAAAGTGAAAGTTTTGTTTACTCAAAATATTCTTAAAATTATCCAAATTAATTTGACATCTTGAAATATGCAACACACTTTTACACAATTAATAACATTTCTTAATAATTACAGTAATTTTTCTTACTCAGCTTTACTACAGAAAATCTTCGGCCTGATTTGAAGTTTCTGATGCAGCTGTTCCTCTGAAACAAAAATAAAGGTCCAAGAAATCCATTTTTAATTGAGCCAACCATTATGTTACAATAAAACCAATTATCGTGAAATATTTCATAATAATAATAATAACAATAACAACAACAACAAAGCCATTGATCCCAATGTTGGGTAAGGCCTCCCACTTAAAAAGTGGGATGGCTCAAAATGAAACCGCTTTCAGGCGAGCTAGTGCTGGAGAGCGTTTATTGACAGAATAGTCCGCTCTCTATATTATTGACTCCTGTTCACTTTATTCCCTGTCCATGTAATTGGCCACTGGCCGTATAATTGTCCACTTATTTACCGATTACTGCCCATACTACCATCACTGATAACACCATTTTAATTTAGTTACGTTTAAATTCTGAAAGTCTTCCACACTACATTTATGTCCATTTTTAATTAAATTCTTTTTAACACTATATCACTACTATTTTCTTTAACAAAGCCAAAGGAATTGAAAAACCCTTCAAAATGAATCTGTACAATCTGGAATTAAAATCTTTCTCAAATCTTGTGATATATTGTCACTTTTCATTAGTCTTGTTTAAAATTCCGGCAATTTCGTTGCAGTTTTAGCATACTCCTTCCGCGGATCACCTGTATATTTATCTCTGCCTCTTCATAAGACGTCCATTGAAAATATTTTAGCGCAACATGAAACCATACGAAACGTTAAAATATATAGTTCAGAATCATGTTTTAGACTCTAGGAATGAAGGGGGATGAACATCACATTGTAAATTAACATGTAAAAACCTCGTTTATCAAAGTTTCGAGACATTTTTTACGCTATTCCTCTTATGGTAGGCAACGCATCCAGGACTGGTGTTTGGCAGGAAAACGTTGGGTAAGGACAAATCTCTGGGGAAGCAATGAGCAACTACAATCTCCAATTTGTCTGTACAGCGTTGACTGAATTAGCACATGCATAATTGTCAGAATTATTTCATCAAACTACATGGCCATTCAACTGAAATATTTGGTCAAATTATGTAATTAAGATAAACCTAAGTCGCTCCTAATGGGCAGATCGAACCCTGTGTTCGTGTTCTAATTAAACACGAGTACAAAGGGAGTTTCATTCCAATCACAAGCGCTATGGCAAAAACTACTTTAAATGAGATTTCTCATTAGACATTTTTCAAACTAGATTTCTCACTCACTTTTGCCGCGCAGAACTATGGTAATTAACTTCGATCCTGTTTCTGACCACAATTTTTTTTAACATGTTCAGTCACCGACTAAGAACTTACGCTAAACCGAGTGGATCTTTGTTCTGCAGAATATCCGTTCGGATTAATACGGCCTTTTACGATCCAACATTCCAAATGCTCACTGAGGAACAGTGTCGCACTGCGTGTCGCGTTCTAGAACATGGCGCGCACAGCGGCATCAAATTTTAATTATGCGGTCAAGCTGAGCCGTTCGTTAATAATTGTTCTTTCATGATTCAAAAAACTGTAAAGTTAATTTAATTCTTCATTCTGCATTTTGGTTTAAAATTTCGGCCGACCGATGTCTTCGCGATTACATCCGATATGCCAGATTCGTTCCAACACGTGCTAGTATATGGAAATGGGCATATTGAAACGTAATGACCTCTTCTGACGGCGCCTGGAAACAATGTCTAACGAGGTCCTGTTTCGATTCTGTCTGTTCCATTCGCCCGAAATATGGAGGGGGCGAAGGCCAACTAATATCAAGACTACCCGTAATACATTTAGGTGTTCACGAGCGTGCATCTGGCAAATGTTTCAAACAATGAATTGTCACAATGAAGACTACTTTGATCGACGTCGGCCGACGTCTGACGTTCACACACATACTAGGAATGTAAATGGGCATATTGAAGCCCCTCTTCAGACACAGTTTGACTTCCATATTGATTCTTCCGAAGCCGTCCGGAAGCCGTTTGTTTTTGTTTGGTCCATTCTCTCGAAATCAGCTGGATAGTGAAGGCCATCTGGATACCGATATTAAGTATCTGTGCAAGTCTCTGTGCAGCCGAAGACCCTCAGTTTTTGGCGCAAGTGATAGCAAGAACTGCAACGTTCAGTGAGAAGGGAGTAATGTAAAGAGCTGCTAAGGTGTCGCTCTTCAGTTTCACGTAATAGTTTTACTAAGCCAAAACTCTTCTACATTTCATTAACGATCCCTCGATTGATGAAATGTCGCAGTATAGATCCACTCGCCTAGTGAGTATATTACGAGACTGCTTAAGCGAGAAGTAAAGTAATTTAACTGGGCCCCACTTTACCAAGTTGTACGAGAGAGTTATTTTCACGAAATCATTGAAATCTTAAGTACAAACGCGCCACGTGAGAAAGAAAGACTCATGTTTGTGAAGATTAAGCTCCGACGTTACTTTTGATATAAAACAGCCAAAGAAGCTCTTCAGTGCACCGAGAAAGGAAGTTTATATCGATCGTAAAATAAAGTAAATAATTTTGCGTCGGCGTCAGTTTGCATACAAAAGATAAGCTTGAGAAACTAGGTAAGCGAACATCTGACAGAACTTAATCCTCTTAGAGGTCACAACACTGAATGTGCAGGAGAAACCCAAATATCGAAATGTCTGTACGAGAAGAAAATACGTCTAGCGAGGCCTGCAGCACGACGCCGGTTCAGCAGCAGTCTCGTTTTATTTGCTTTATTTAGTAAAAAAAGTAAACTATATGTGACGTATGGGGGAGATTTTCTGCGCACGTTTTCTTGAGTTCTAAAATCACTTACCACCATTGTAACTATAATAGTGGAAAGATTAATAAAAATAAAATAATTTAAAAAAGCGCAAGATTAGCAACCTTTGAAAAGTTAGGCGTTTTGGTTCCCAAGTAATAGAAAACTTATTTGTGACTGAACGAACTGCTGATTTAATTTCTCCGCATTGCTAACCAAATAGTAACTCTCCCCCAGCTCTACTTCCACTATAAGCAGGAGAGCGCAACAAAACTTGTACATGACCCTCTGTTCTTGCCTCCGCGACAGTTTACACTAGGCGTGTCAAGGCCGCAGGCAAAGGGGGGGGGCACTGCGTCCAGAGATATTGGCACGATCTTTGAAAGTAAGGATTGTACAAATTGATACGGGTGGCGGTACGTAACTGAATACCAGGCGCGTATCAGTTTTTGAGAAAGTTAATTGACAGTCTCAAATTTACCTACATTAATTTCCCATTTTCCCTTTAAAATAAAGATCTAATCAATTAATGAAATACATCAGTCCAATTTCAAATTCTCAATTGAAAGAATTAAAAGTATTGAATAAAAAGTAGCTTGTTTTTGTTATCCTCTACTTACGAGTGATATAAAGAATTTTCTACGTACATCTTAAAGAGATTTTACAGTCATTCTTGCGAGGACGTAACTTCGAGACATTTATTGTATTTAGAAATCATGTGAAACTAACAACAGTGATTTAATAACTAAACTAAAACCAGGACAGGGTTAGCTATCCAAAGATTTCTGCCACTTAGCAAAGACGTTTATGTAAGGGAGAATTTTGTAAGAAAATCTGAAATAGCATTACGTAGTGAAGAATATAAACTTAATGCAATTCTCTTATTTAATAGAAAAATCTAGCACATTTTCATATAAAGCCACTATTTTCAACCTCGCACCGCGTCAGCCTGTGCATGTACACCACTTTCTGGATTTGGAGGGGGAAGTGCGTAATTTGCCCGTGCCCATAAGATGCACTGGGTTCCCCAGGCGGGCAAGTAGCTGGGGCGGGCAAGGGCGTTTTGACGAGCTCGAAATATTCTTCTCCGCAGGCGGCCGTGGCGAATGAACAGCTCGCGTTGGGGGGAGGGGGACAGAAGTCATGACCGGCTCCATCACGTGACCTCCACAAACTTAACCTTCCACGCACTTATAATATGAAGTTACGGAGGCCAGTGAAGCAAGCAAAAACCTACTGGTTTGCGCAATTACACGTATTCCTCCATATAAAATTTATTCCACGATTTTGAAGTTTTTTGTCAATATTTACACATTAACAATTCTGCTTTTGCTTTTAAGCGTGATTAAATAGGTGCATGTTCTCCTGGAGAGGCCGATTGGTCTTCAAATACGATTTTTAATGAAAGCATTTATGACTTATGTTTATATTAATATAGGTCTATAGTCTGATTTTATGTGTGACCTCGTTAGAAGACTTCGTAGTATTAGAAACAAACTTATTAGTCAATTGTTTAGATTATACAGCTTGTCTCACCAACTATGGGCCACCCCCGTAACTTATGTTAACTTAACGTTTATGATACCGAAATGCAGTTTCGGCTCAGCAATGCGGAATCGTGGGGCAACTAATATGCCATAGAAAAATAGTCTAATATTTTCAGTTTTCGAGAAAATTAATCTGATTTTTTAAATGGAACTATACTTTTTTTCTCTTTAGCAATGGATAGATCATATAAAATGGAATACAACGATACATCGTATGTTAGTATTTTAATTGTAATTTGAGCAAAAATTTAGGCTTTCTGACAGGTGATTTTCAATGAAATGAAAATATTTCCTATAGCAGCTCTTGCAACTGTCGCCTTTGGCCTTCGCGGCGCCGAGACTTTCCAGGAGAGGAGACTGAGCGATGTTACAATGGAGGATAGAGGTACCTACAGCAATACATAGTCTTGTCACAACTGATGCAGCAACAAACCTCAGTATTAACAATGAGAACGATTTTTTTCCCCATTGATTCATCAGAATTATACTTCCCTTCAGGTTGAAATTACAAAGCGTCGATGTATAGCGTCACAAATGACTGCAGTCCATCGCTCCCTGCAATCACGACTGCATCTGTGCATTTCTGTTGACAGGACACAGCTTAGTAAATAATTTATGTTCATATTTTTCTTCTTTCTATTGTAATATACGTGTTATTTAATTTTTGCAAATTTACAATGAGAAGTTCAGTAACGGCAGTAGTAACAAAATTTCAACTTTTTTATAATCTGATGTTTACGGGGGAAGGTTGGGGGGTGCTACAGTAAATATTACTCTTAATTTGAAATCACTTACCAGAAAGTCTAATTTTACACTCAAATTACTATCAAAATACTGACAATACATCATTGTATTCCTTTTTTATGATCTATATATTGCTGACGAGAAAAAATATATAGCTCCATTTAAAAAATCTAAGATTAAATTTTTCGAAAACTAAAAATATTACAATTTCTCTACGGCATATTACTTGCCCCATGATTCCGCATTGTTGAGCGAAAAGTGCACTTCGATATCGTGAACCGTTTAGACGTTATGGGTTAGTCCATAGTAGTTGGGACCACCTGAACAGGCTGAACCACCTAAGTTGGCCACAGCAAATATCTTTTAAAACGGTTTAAGGTACCGAGGTGCTGTTTTCGCCATGTTATTGCAGATGACGGGGCAAATGTATTTCATTTTCTTGATAGTACCGTATGTAATTTTCGAAACATTTACACAACTTTGGTTTTTTAAAAGGGAAATATACTTTTTTCTCCATTATTCTATAGTTTTTTATACATGTAATGCAATTATATAATTATTGTTAATATTCGCAAAGTATTGTTTGCCAAAAACCATACAATTATAACTAAACGTCATGCAGCAGCGCGCAAGGACTACTGACCTTGCTGACATTGTCTACGTGAATCTACGCACCTTGTCGGAAAACTAGTACTTTCTCCGATTTGGGGACTTCCTATACTCTTACTGGTAATGCTAATGACATCGGTTTTGTACTTTCACAAGTTCTACATGCCCAAGGAAGGAGGGGGTGCTCGAAATCTTGATTTAACGGAGATTTGTATCTCAATACCATAATTAAATTTAAATTTGAGGAGCCTATCGTAAACCAGGAAAGAAAAAAAATTCAGTACACTAAAGATAAATCACAGTACACTTATTTCCATTTCTTTTTATTTAATTATTGTGTAACAATAGTATAGAAGTCCCCTAATTGACGAAATTACTCTTTCCGACAAGGTGCGCCGACTCTCGTATACAATGTCAGCAAGGACAGCCGTCCGTGCGCGCTCTGCATTGCGTTTACGTGCATTGCATTTACCAAGTTCTAATTGCAGTTTTTTTGCAAAACTACTTTTAGAATATTAACTATATCTAGATCATTTTTAAAGAACTATAAAATGCTGTAGTAAAAAGGATTTACTTCCATTAAATAAAAACTTGTCAATATCTCGAAAATGACCTACTGTACAAACAAGGAAACTAAGTATGTTATTTGTGCCATCATCGGCAACAATATGGCCCAAATAGCATCTCTATACCTTAAGGCTAAATGTACCGACACTAGTTCAATTTGTCGCCACCACGTGGCAGCACCAAGTTTAGTGAATTTTACTTTACCGATAACGTCTGAACAAATGGTCCGATTTTCGATCTGTAAACTGCATTTGACTCCTGTTTATAATAGAATTTACGCTACGAAGCCCTTTTTCCAAAAAAACTAGCAGAAACTCGATTTTTAAAATTTTTCTCGTACTTCCGGGAACAATTTTAAAAATGTGGGCTTATAGCGCGATGGCGACACGCTTCCAGAATCCAACGCCGTGTCAAACATGCAAATCGGATAAATAGGAGCGACGGTAAGTGAAATTTCGAAAAACACCTCACCCCACTCCCCCTTCCCCTTCCACGCCGCCGGGACATTGTTGGCCGGCGGCGCGGTCAAGCCGGCACGGGCTAGCCGGGCGGCGGCCGCCGCGGCGCGGCGACGGGCAAGAAGGCTGAACTTTCGGGGGCAGCAAGCCAGACACCCCGTCACTTCGTTGATGCTTCCGTCACTTCGCATCTCAAGATATTTTTTCCCCACATATGAAACTAGTGATGCTGTAATAGGGGTAAACGGTCTCGGATCATCTTTAATAGTAGTATAAAACTATTACCTTATTCACATATTCCATCTTCCTTCGAATACCATCATAAGAATGTCTGAGGTATCACTCAAAACACCGATCCCGCTTTGGTGCTGATTTCAAAAAGAAAAAATCGAACTAATTGCGTAAATATCACCCATATTCCATCTCCTCATATCGTATTTTAGATATATTGTACTTCTAAGATCTTCCATTACGATTTCACTACCGGAAAAAACAAGCGGAGATAACGCAAGAGCTCTTTTATCCTAGGATTCGATTTATCATTTCAAAACGGCGTTTGTCACCTTGATAGAATTCACCTGGTTAATCCTTTTCCCAGTAAAATAGCCGAATCGAATTTTTAAAATGTTTTTATACTTGCGGACATATTTGAAAAAGTGGTAAAATAGCGCGCTGGCGAGATGCACCCTGAATCTAACGCCATATCATACACTGAAATCGGATAAATAGACTTCTCTAGTCATGTAAAAAAATGATCTTCAGTAACGTCAAAATTCTGTTTCGCGGTACCGCTTGTCGATCTCATGGCTAAAGTCCGGGTCTAATGTAATTACATATGTTTTGTCTACTGTTCTCATTTTGTAATTTAGGCGAACTGTTGCAATCCTAACAAAATATTTAAATTTTTCGTTACAAATTTTGTACTGTATTACGTATTTTACATATTTTGCTGATCATTTAATATCTGCTTAACAGTATATTTATTATTTGCTAATTATTAAGGTATTTTCACAAATTACCAAATTTTCTTGAAATTATTTCCGGAAATATATTTAATTAATTTTGAAAAATAGTTTTTATTTAAATGTGTTTATGTTTTTGCAATGAGCATATTTTGTCTAATACTAATTCAGAATCTGACATTCCTATGTGCTGCACGTAAAGATTTCGAACAGAGTGCTTCAAAGATTCTCTGTTCGTGTCTGCGTTTTCTACGTGCATCTCTTTGTTTTCATTGCTAATAGAAAGAAATAAAAAAAACAGTAGGCAGAAAAAGTAGTTACTTTTAAATTCGATATAATTAATATTTTATTAATGGAATTTCAAATTGTGAACATTTATTTTACTTATCTCTCTTCTCAATCTTCATACGAAGAGAAAGTTATATCGTGTGGAGGAAAACTCTCAAAGCCGAGTCCTGATAATGAAAATGTGGATAAATCGTGTTGTTGTATAGTAAATTACTTCCTGTAACTCGTGGTGTAGCCAGAATCCATGTTTTGTGGGTCCTTAATACCGAAAAATTGATTGACGGAAAAACGTCCATCAGTGTCCTCTGGTGTATGTGAACAACACTAGCGTTTACACTGCGTACAAATTTTTCCAAACTGGAAAAACAACAACAAAAAACAGCTGTCGATCTACTGTCATTCGAAGCTCTGCAATTTTCAAAAACGTGCATTACTTTTTGGAGATACATTAAACGAACGGATATTTTAAAAAATTTGCTCAAATATGGCTCCAAATTTTTTTCTTTATATTTCTCGTAAAAATTGAATAAAATACACATGGCTTATGTCCGATTTCACTGATAACTGAATTTTCGAAAATTGCAAAAGATTGAATTTTTTCGGCGTTTCCTACAACTACAATATTGACGATAGAGACTTTTCCTTTCTAAGAAATTTGTTGTACATAATTAGTTCTTTCATTAAGATCATGATTTTTTTAAAAACAATTTTTGTAGTTATGGCGCAATCTTGTGTGCAAATATATGCAACTTTAAAAGATAACAAAGCAAGATTTTTTCAAAATCGGCTCCATTTTTTCCCTTTAAACTATTGGTAGGGATATTGCGAAATGTACTTTAAGAGATGACATAAACGCTATTTTGCTCTATTCTTTTGTTTTTTGCGAAAATAACACAAATGAAAACTTTTTGAATAGCCTGTCACGTTCGTTTATATTTACATTATCGGCGATTTGTTCACATTATTAGATTTATGAGCACACGTACTTTAAATTATATCATTTAAAGTTTTTTCGAAAAACTAAAAATTTTTTTTGGAAATGAACTCGAAATTTCGCATTTTCAGAAACGCTCAAACGCCAATTTTTTCTGAAAAGGTTCCAAATTTTTTGTTCAAAGTTTTTGTACGTATAGTATGAAATGCACTGTCTAAGGAAACAAAAAAGTTTTGTTGTATTATTTTGTTGTTTTTCTTCAAAATTTACACAAATGTATTTTTTAAATATTTCGCATGCCTTGTATGCACATTTGCAGCGATTTGTAAACATTATTGCATTTGTGAATGGAAGAGCTTAAAATATCTTAAAATAAATTTTAAAAAAAACTCTCAAGATTCCTGTGAAAAAGGGCTTCATATTTCACATTGCCACAGACGCTTAAACACCCTTTTCTTAAAAACGGTATCAAGTTTATGAATGAAAATTGTCGTAAAGGACAAGGTTTCAGTCTTCTCTAAAAGCAATATTTTGAATCTACCATTAGGAAACCGAATAATTGAGAAAACCTAAAAAATAAGTTGGGTGCATTAAATGGCAGGTGGCAAGATGGGGCAAGGCCATAAATCTAGCCCATGCCAACAAAATAGTAAATTTTACTACGACAAAGTCCGAATAGCTGGCTGAGACTATAGGAAATTGAAAACTAATACGGGAAAGTCTGTGCCATTCTGTAGCACCACCAGTTACTTTCTCGTGTTAGTTACTCAAAGTTATGTAATGCTGCGGAAAATCTATTTCGAGATATTAACGGAAGTACTCGTTTTGGGGGTCCCCTGAGTGATACCGAAAGGGTGTATGTGTGTTTGACTTTTTAACGTCCGTTCGTCCGTCCATCTGTCTGTGTCTGCCTGTCTGGGCGTATGTGAACACCACTAGTGCCTAAACTATGTGTAGAATTTTTGCTCAACCGAATAAACCCCTGTCGATCTGGTCTGAGTCGAAGTTCTGCGATTTTTAAAAACATTCATTAATTTTTGGAGATACTTTTTATTAAGCCCCAGGGACATTTTCAACATTTTCTCAAAAATGTCAACCAGGATAGGTGGCTCAGTGCATCAACTGATGTCACTGCAATGCCTCTGACCGAGAGGTGCTAGGTTCGAGTCCCGACGGTGGCAGGATTTTTCAACACTAGCTTGTCAGTTAGATGTAGAATTCAACCGATGTCTGGAGGAAAATTCTAGCGACCGGCTGCTCTGATTGGAAGTTTTCCGTAGTTTCTCCGATCAACATCAAACGAATGCCGGAGCAATACCCTAACAAACGGACCTCGCGCGATATTTCCTTCCTCTTCCTTGTCCTATCTTCACACACACACACACACACACACACACACACACACACACACACACACCACACACACACACACACACACACACTAACTTGCACAACACTACCATATATGCTGGGAGACCAGTGGAGGATTGGAACTTGTCCCGGTTGTGGGCCGTGCACTGCTGGTGGGAGATACCTTGTTAAGAAAGAACCCGGCAAGCCGACAGGTAAATCGGTCGGTGATTTAGAGCTTGTCCCGGCTGGGGTGGTGCCCCGCTGGTGGCAGATACCTGGTTGGGAAGCCCCGCTAGTGGACGGAAGGTCAGCGCCGGATCTCGCCATCGGCATAGCGGGCAACATCTCTTCCACCTCACGATGAAATAAACATCCATTGCACTTGCGGGACTAATGACCAAAGCAGTTGACGTGCCCAAAATCACTAACAATCAATCAAAAATTACTCCAAATACTTTCCTTAAATTAATTGTAAGAATAAAGTAAAATACACTCAAGGTGGCATAGCTCTTATTTTCATTGCTGACTGATTTTGGGAAAATTGCAAAAGTTCGAATTTTTTTTCGGCGTCTTCCTACAACTACAAAATTGAAGATAGAGATTTTCGCTTAAAATTATATTTGTTTTCCATACTTAGTTCTTTCAATAAGGTCATGCACATTTTTTTGAAATTTTTAGTAGTTTTCGCGCAATATTGAGGGCAATTTGTGCAATTTTTAAAAATTACAAGAACAAGATTTTCTCAAAATCGACTTCAACTTTTTTCCTTAAACTTTTGGAAAGGATAGTACCTAATGTACTCTGAGATGACATAAACGCCATATTGCTCTATTCCTTTGTTTTTTCAAACTTACAAAAATGTAATTCTTTGACTAGCCTTTCATTTAGTAAATATATTCTTTAACGGCGATTTGTTCATATTAGGGAACTTTTGCCACCTCGAACGTTAAGTACTATCGATCTTTTGCGCATGCGCAGATGCACCAAAGTGATGCGAAACTTGCACTGCGAATGAGCAGAAGATCGATAGTACGTAACGTTCGAGGGTGCAAAAACTTAAAAGTCTTAAAAGTTCCTCGACAACTCAGATGTTTTCTGTGAAAATGAACTGAAACTTCCGAATTTGCACAAATGTTCAAACGCCATTTTCTCAAATTACTTCTTCAAACTTTTCGTACGAATGCTATTTGCATTCTTTAAGTTAACATAAAATTAATTTGGCTGTATTTTTTTGATTTTTCAAAAAATAAATAAATGTATTTTTAAGTGTCTCTCACGCCATTAATATTCACTTTTCCAGAAATTTTATACATTATTACATTTGTGAGTAGAAGTGCTTTAAATGTCACCAAATGAAGTTGTTCGAAAACTCGAAAGATTCTTGTGAAAATTCCGAAGCTTCCATTTTCGCATTTACAGTAACGCTTAAACGCCATTTTCTTAAGAGCGGCTCCAAATTTATCAATGAAAATTCCTATATAGGACGAAGTTTTACTCTTCTTTAATATCCTAAAAGTAATATTTCGTATCTACCATTAAGAAGCTGAAAAATGAGAAAAGTTCAAAAAATGAATTTGGGGCGGCGATAGATGTCAGCAAGATGTCAGAAGATGGGGAAAGATGGTAAAACTGGCCCAGACCAAAGATATTAGATTACTATGAGAAAGTATGTGCAATTTGTCCTAAAGTACGAAAACGTTTTAAAAATTCGATTCGGTTATTTTACTGGAAAAAGGATTAACCAGGTGAATTCTATTAAGGTGACAAACGCCGTTTTGAAATGATAAATCGAATCCTAGGATAAAAGAGCTCTTGCGTTATCTCCGCTTGTTTTTTCCGGTAGTGAAATCGTAATGAAAGATCTTAGAAGTACAATATATCTAAAATACGATGTGAGGAGATGGAATATGGGTGATATTTACGCAATTAGTTCGATTTTTTTTCTTTTTGAAATCAGCACCAAAGCGGGATCGGTGTTTTGAGTGATACCTCAGACATTCTTATGATGGTATTCGAAGGAAGATGGAATATGTGAATAAGGTAATAGTTTTATACTACTATTAAAGATGATCCGAGACCGTTTACCCCTATTACAGCATCACTAGTTTCATATGTGGGGAAAAAATATCTTGAGATGCGAAGTGACGGAAGCATCAACGAAGTGACGGGGTGTCTGGCTTGCTGCCCCCGAAAGTTCAGCCTTCTTGCCCGTCGCCGCGCCGCGGCGGCCGCCGCCCGGCTAGCCCGTGCCGGCTTGACCGCGCCGCCGGCCAACAATGTCCCGGCGGCGTGGAAGGGGAAGGGGGAGTGGGGTGAGGTGTTTTTCGAAATTTCACTTACCGTCGCTCCTATTTATCCGATTTGCATGTTTGACACGGCGTTGGATTCTGGAAGCGTGTCGCCATCGCGCTATAAGCCCACATTTTTAAAATTGTTCCCGGAAGTACGAGAAAAATTTTAAAAATCGAGTTTCTGCTAGTTTTTTTGGAAAAAGGGCTTCGTAGCGTAAATTCTATTATAAATAGGAGTCAAATGCCGTTTACAGATCGAAAATCGGACCATTTGTTCAGACGTTATCGGTAAAGTAAATTCCTGCTGATGGTGCTGCGATCTATTGAATTTTCCTACAAGTTTTTTTCGGTACATTTAGCCTTAAACTGTTTTCAAGATTTTGCTGTGGCCAACATACAACAACACTGTATAGTGTCTAACGTCTCAAAACATTGCGTCTTTTAATACGTTGTTTTCTTGTGAAGATTTTAACGTTATATTAAATTGTTTTACAATTTGTACTTAAGGTGTTGGAACATTCAGGCAAGTATTTTGATCATTTATTTCAATTGTTCTTGAATAATCCTCCGGCCGCCAAACACTAGGCTCCCGCATCTGTACTTGTTTCAGACTAGATGAAAGTCAATTTTCCCCGCGAGTATTAATTCTTGTGTACACATAAATAAGTACATTCCGGACATGTGCGAAAACTCTGCACTTTGTAAATAAAAATTGTATGAAAAACTGAAAATTGATTTACAGTAGCACCCAGCTGCATCTGTTGGTCCAGCATTCTATGCGAGAGAAACTACTCCAATATTTCTGAGCGTTTAGATTAAAATTCACAGAAAATAATATAGTTCCTTTATGTGAAAAAAATTCAGTATTTTTTTCTTCAATTTAATTTACATTGATTTCGGCTTCTGTACTTTTCTGAACACTCGTGTTATGAAGTGGAGACGCTCAAAAGTAATAAATATGCAAAAATTGTAAAAGTACGTTCAAAAAAGGTCTTTTCTTGAATAGTGGCTAAGAATATAATCCAGGACCAATCTTCCCCTTCCATTTCCCCACTGTTCCCCATCTATCCTTCACCTGCGCTCGAACTGTCCCTCATTTCCCCATAGTCACCACAATAATGAGAGTTGAAATAATCTCTTTTGTATGCCAATCTGGAAACTTTTTCTTTTAAAATTTGTTCAGTGAAAGAGTATAATTCTCTATCCGCCAGTAGAGCACTTTCAGGGATTTGTGTCTATGGTTTCTTATAAACTAGCGTATGATCTACTTATAGAAAGTATTATAAAGCTTTTGAAACTTAAATTATCCGGGGGTACCTTTATAATAAACGTATTTTTATTGTTTCACACTTCTCTAGTTAATGTGAGGGATAAATATCTGAAATAGTACTTGAAATGTGCAGGTTTTGAAATAACCAACCTGCTCGCATTTGGATATTAATGGTATATCAGGTATTTTCATTGACGTAGAATTTTAGAGTACTGACCTTCAGCCATGCAAGAATACAGGATCAGCAGCGACCATATTTCCTGTAATTTTCATGTTCAATTAATCTGTAACATAGAAATTTGTCGTGAAACATCCAAGGGAACAAACTAAATCTAAAAATGATGAAAACTCTGCCAAATGTTATAATTCATTTCGAAACACGTGAAAGAGTAATATTTTAAAATATATTTAATGGTAATCTGAAAACTGGTATTCATTTCTTTTACACAATTTCTAATATGAATTATAACACAGGAGTCTTATAATTCTTTCTTTTTGAGATCGAGTACTTACCTTCAGCTCTCACAGCTTGATGATTCACTTTTTACAAGATTTCGGATGAGAGGTGATGCAACACTATACTTGGGTTGTTATTTCTTGGCGCGTGAAGGCGTATTTTCAAGACTGAATATCCCATGGCATTTCGCGTCTTTCTCGGTCTTGCTTCTAGATGTTGCATGATCGCCAGCACTGTTCGATACAGTCGCGACCATGCGACATCTAGCGGTACGGTCGAGAAAGACGCGAAATGCCGAGAGATATTCCATCGTGAAGACAGGCCCTCACGCGCCAAGAAATAAAAACCAAAGTATAACACAAGATCGCTGCTCAGCATCATTTCTCTTGACTCTCCGGGCTGCGTTATTTTTCAGAACCAGTCTCCACCCACACGATGCAAACGAGGACGCACAGGAACATCGTGTGATGGCACCGCTGGCGTCTCCACGAAGAGGCACTACCAAACAACCACTGACGCCCTGCGGAGTCGGGAAGCTACTGTACTCCCTCCCCTCCAACTTTGATCAGAAAATTAGAACCAGGTACAGAAAAATCTGGAAGCATTCCATATAAAACATTGCAAGAAAGCCTTCCACTCATTACAATTTAACATTAACTTTTCATTTTGGTATGCAATATAGTCCTGAAAAAATATTACCTTCATATTCTAGAGTACTCGTTTGTGTGCACACATTAAAATTGCACACAATATATTAAGTTTCGACAAAATATATTAAGTTTCGACATTCACTTTTCCTTAGTTTAACTTAGGGTACTACTTATAACAATATTTCATTCAATAACTTTTCTACAGCTTCCCACTGTACTACCACCATTAAACTACAATACGCTATTTCATTAACTAACTACATTTTTCGCTACATTTCATGCTTTGAAACATTGTTAGTATTTTTACTCATGCTCATTTCATGCCATGCAGTTTGGTAGAGATTAAAAAAAATTGGTGTAATCCGTTACTGTATGCAGATTCTGGTTTCCTGTAAAGAAATCTAAAAGTTAATGTATTTGAAAGAAAAGAAACTTGTTAGTTGATAGTTGTTAAAATTCAACGCTTATCATCAAAGGGTACAATTCTACAATAGTTTAGATCCTTCTATCAGAAGCATCCTATTTGAACCGAATGTCTTTCATAAATTACTGTAAGTAATTGCAAGTCAAATCGCACAGAAATTATGTTAAGCCATGTTTAGAACTTGAGAAGTTATCAGCGTTGCGTCTGTAACTAAAATTTATTAAAATATAGATATCTCCCAGTAGGTTTTTGTAGGCTGGTGGGAGAAATATGTTCACAAATTAGAATTAGACAAATTTATTTATAAATAAATATATTAAAACTTATATTAAAATCTTCATTTATACATTTATATATATATATGTATAAATGACATATATACATATATATATATATATATTGAAACGAATTGTTATCATCTCAGTGATAACAATGCGTTTCGGCCCAGTTCGTAGGTTTGAACTGCGCGGCACAGGCTGGCCAGCCGGCGGAGTCGGGGGGGGGGGCAGGAGCCGGCTCAGCGGAGGAACCGAGTGCCGCGAACCGAGCACGGGCCAAGAGGCCAGGGTGGCGAGAGAGAAGCGCCCAGACATGGCGGAGGTCAGATGGTAGAGCGATGTAATATCTGAAATCAGCGAAAGTGTGGTGTGAAAAAAGTAGAAGAATCGTGTGAGTAGACGCTTGAGTGATACAGGCAACTGTGGTAAAGCGGAGTTAAAAGATGTGTGTGTAATGTGAAAGAACAGAGATGCTACAGATAATGTCGGTAGTAAGTGGGTAAACACGTGGACATGGACGAGTGCAGCAACTAATAGAGCCGTTGAGTAAACGTAGGATAGTAACAATTGTGGTTGTGAGGACTGTGCAGTAACACCAAAGTTACAACCTGGGAAAAAGGGGGCGGAAGGGGGATAATTGAGACTTGTACTATTATATTTACACGAGCGAGTGCAGTAACCAGGCGTCGTTCACACGCTGGTGAGTTGTACGGAGAAAGAATTAATCGTGAAACTAATGCTCCCGTTGCGTGAGAGACACGAGTGTTCGAGCACGCCGAATGAATTTCGTCTGCCAGTACTGTGAAGAACGAAGATTTGGGAAACGGCGTGGCGTGCTCGCGAGCATTGCTGGAGAAGGCGGCGGGCGCGGTGGCGACACGGCGGCGACGCGGGCGACCGAACAGACCCGAGCAATCCCGAGGATAGCGCCGAGGTGGAGTCACGCGTCAGAGCTACAAGAGGCATACAGCATAAGTACCTGATATTCAGTAACCAGGGTAATCAGAGAATGGATGTCAGGGGAGGGGAATGTGGTGCGAATAGTAGCAAACCATTGAATGATATAATTTACAAGAGATTGGTGTAGGGAATACAGATCACATGGCAGCAAGTGTATGTTAAGTCCAGTTGCTTGTAATGATCATGGTTCTTTTTTTTTTTTGTAATAAACCATTGTCAATTTCCATTGTATGTATGATCAGACCCGGAACCCATTCCTGAGAAAGAATCCCTGTCCCCCTATCTTTTATTTAATTTGTGTGAGTTAATTAACAACTCGTTTCACTGGCGCCCGCACAGGCTGGACTCGGTAAACTAAGTAATGTGGCTCCGGTAAAATCATGCAAGCAATGGAAATCAATAGTGCGGGCATAAATAAGATAAGAGAATATAAATAGTAGTACTGCATTTGGAGCATATTAAGGTATTTTGATATTGAACAAGCAGTTATAACAATAACCTTGAAATGTGTAAGAAGCATGTTATAATTACAACTTGCTTTGAATTGATTCAGTGCACAAATGTAATTAACAACTCGTTTCACTGGCGCCCGCACAGGCTGGACTCGGTAAACTAAGTAATGTGGCTCCGGTGAAATCATGCAAGCAATGGGAATTAATAGTGTGGGTATTATTGAGATAATAAAATAAACAGTAGTATTGCAGTTGAAATATATTGAATCAGGGTGACATTAACAAGCAGTTATTATAATTACTTTGGAAAACAAAAAGTGTGTGATGAATACAAGTTGTTTTGAAGTGATCCAGTGCATAGATGTAATTTGTTAGCCAGGAAAATAGTTGCCAGGCAATAGTAATAACTTAAATTTGATTTGTCATTCATGTTTATGTTTGAGGTGGTGGGTTTCTGGAGAGGATCAAGTATAGGCATAATAATGCAAAAGTGTTTTTTAAGTGAAATTTTTCTTAATTGATGCCAGTGTTTTCTGAATAAGTTTGTATATTATTGTTTGTATGTTTAATGAGAATAAGAGGGCACATTAAGTAATACAGTACTCGGTGGTAGTTGAAAAACAAAGCATTCTCAAGTGATTGAAAGAATTTTGTTCAATGAAGTAATCATTAATAGTGTTCTAAGGGTGCATCATAAATGTTATTTTCTTGTGCAAGATAATGGGTGCATTAAAATAAGTGAGGTATTAACATTGTCATTTTGGAAACAAAAAGGGAGTTTTGCAGCAGAATAACAATGATACTAGTAATAGGTAATAAGTTTGTAGATTGGTGAATTCATGTAATTTTGGATCGGGCATTGACAATAGTGTTTAATAATTTGTTTATTTGTGGTTCAGATTGTAAGATTAAAATCATACTAACAGCAGTGGGTAATAATTTTATTGGGGGATTCAGATTATATGAAGGCAGTGTTACAGTGTTACTTGTATTATGAAAATCTATTTGCAGGAATTTATATTAATAGCAGTATTTATGTGGTGATTGAGATCATATGAAGGTTGTTGCTAATAGTGTTATATGTATTATGAAAGTTTATTGGCAGGAATTTATACTAATAGTAGTGTTCAATAATTTGCTTATGTGGTGATTTAGATTGTATGAAGGATATTGCTGGTAGTGTTATATGTACTATGAGGTTGCTGGTAGTATTACATGTATTACAAGTGTTTCACAACTTGTTTATTGGTGGTTCAGAGTGTATGAAGGTGGTGTTTACAGTATTATGGGTACTATGAGGATTTACTTGCAGAAATTGTATTAACGGTAGTGTTAATAATTTGTTCATTTGTGATTTAGATGGTATGGAGATTGTTGTTTGCAGTATTATGAGCATTATGAAAAATTATTTGTAAGAATTTGTGAAGGTGTTACCGTGAAGTTAATGATTATTTTTAAAGTAATGGTGTTCAAATAGAGTGTAAATCATAAAGTGTGAAAGGGGGTAGGTTATCTTGTACTCCACTGCATTCGATTTTGTGTTATTGGGTGATACAAGTGTGTAAATCGAATTGGTGAAATGAAGGTTATTAATAGGGTCTATGATATATGTGAGAGTTTGTACAGGTTAATGAGAATAATTATGTGTACGGTCAATTAATAGTGAATATTGATATACGATTGGTAAAGAGCATTGTTGTGGGGCAAAACATAATTAGCTATAGAAATAATAACAAGATCACTGTGAATGTAGGTGGACGGAGGAAATAGGCAGAAGTTTAGAAATAGAAATATTACTAGGTTGATTGGTAGGTAGTGGGAATATACGAATTAGGTTAGGGAACGAGATCATTAAATAGCAAGATGGCAGCCCAACAGAGGGAATCGGTGCAACCAGAGAGGAAGGGGAGGATGGAGGATAGCGATGAAGGAATAGGTGGGAGCACTTTACTGAGAGGTGAAGATGTAGGGAATGGTAGTGGATGGAGGGAGGAAACGGGAGAAGACTTGAGCCATGAATTCAAAATTACATCAACACCGATCAACCAGACTGAAGCAGGAACATGGAATCGAGAGATGCAAGCAAGTACTCAACCGGACATAATCCAGATGATGAGTAAGTTTATGGATGAACAGAACAGGATAGCGGAAGAACAGAGTAAGTTTATGGAAGAACTGTACAAGAAACGGGAGGAACGAATGAGGGAGTTTGTTAAGGAGTTAGCAGAAGAACAGAACAAGAGAGAGGAAGAATGGGATAAGAGAGAGGAGGAACGGACGAGGGAACTAGCTAATCAAATAAGTCAAGTAGTGGCACGATTGAGAGGCAGGACAGAAAACCAGAAACACTAGCAAACAAGATGGAAGAGGAAAGGGAGACTCGTTTGCAAGAACAAATCAACGACCATCTTGGGACACAAGACAACAATATGGGAGAGATGGAAGTCAGGTGTCAAGAAGACGTCAAAGCAAATGAAAACAAGATTGAGGAATACCAGATGGAGATACCGGATAAACTTCGCGAGGTGGAAGACAAAGTAGTACCATTGGAGTCGAGGGAAGAAAACATGAAACTAGAAGAATCTGTGGTGAAGAGAGACCCCATTACCGACGAGACAAGGGAAATGTCAAACGCGGTCCCCATTAACACCATCCAAACGGTGACCTACAACGACCAGCCGTGGCAGAGGCGAAAGAGCTCAGACGTTCGAATAAGAAAATGCCCCACGATTAGATTGATGTGTGAAGGGATGAGTACTGGAGCGTTAGTGGATACAGGTTGCACGATTACGGTGGTGTCGGAGAAATTTGATGAGGAGTTGTTGGCGGAAGGCAAGAAAATGAGGTGTTTGCCCATGAATGGGGCGTACGTAATAGGAGCAACCCAGAAGAGGTCCAGCCCCATTACAAAACAGATCATGATAAATGTGGAAATCGGCAACCAAAGGTATGAAGTAGTAGCGCTGGTACTGAAGAACTTATTACGTCCAATAATCCTGGGGACAGAATTCTTGTTGGAATGCAGGGTTGCGATCGATCTCGACCGGAAACTGGCGGAACTAGGAGGCCAGAAAGCTGAAATGGACCAAGGATTGGAAGAAGGTTACGAGGTATGTTCGGGTAATGTAGTGGAGGAATCAGAAGAAAAACTATGGGAACAAGTCAAGCAAATAGGGATATTAGGCAACAGGCAAGTGTTTAGTAAGAATCAAGCCCCAATTAAAGATTACAAAGTTAAATGTTTTAAAGAGGGCCGGATCCAGGAGGACGACCCGGACATCGCGGCATTAAGGAGAAAACGGGATCGATGGAAAATTGTGGATGGCGTGGTATTGGTCAAGATTCAAGATAGACAAGAAATAGTAGGATGTTATAATTTTTACAACTTGCGACCATGCCCTATAGAAGGGGGCGACCTTGAAGACCCCACTCAAAAATTTAGGTGGATTTTGTGTGAAAAATCCGGAAAAAGGGGAGGAGGGGGTGATGAAACGAATTGTTATCATCTCAGTGATAACAATGCGTTTCGGCCCAGTTCGTAGGTTTAAACTGCGCGGCACAGGCTGGCCAGCCGGCGGAGTCGGGGGGGGGGGCAGGAGCCGGCTCAGCGGAGGAACCGAGTGCCGCGAACCGAGCACGGGCCAAGAGGCCAGGGTGGCGAGAGAGAAGCGCCCAGACATGGCGGAGGTCAGATGGTAGAGCGATGTAATATCTGAAATCAGCGAAAGTGTGGTGTGAAAAAAGTAGAAGAATCGTGTGAGTAGACGCTTGAGTGATACAGGCAACTGTGGTAAAGCGGAGTTAAAAGATGTGTGTGTAATGTGAAAGAACAGAGATGCTACAGATAATGTCGGTAGTAAGTGGTAAACACGTGGACATGGACGAGTGCAGCAACTAATAGAGCCGTTGAGTAAACGTAGGATAGTAACAATTGTGGTTGTGAGGACTGTGCAGTAACACCAAAGTTACAACCTGGGAAAAAGGGGGCGGAAGGGGGATAATTGAGACTTGTACTATTATATTTACACGAGCGAGTGCAGTAACCAGGCGTCGTTCACACGCTGGTGAGTTGTACGGAGAAAGATTAATCGTGAAACTAATGCTCCCGTTGCGTGAGAGACACGAGTGTTCGAGCACGCCGAATGAATTTCGTCTGCCAGTACTGTGAAGAACGAAGATTTGGGAAACGGCGTGGCGTGCTCGCGAGCATTGCTGGAGAAGGCGGCGGGCGCGGTGGCGACACGGCGGCGACGCGGGCGACCGAACAGACCCGAGCAATCCCGAGGATAGCGCCGAGGTGGAGTCACGCGTCAGAGCTACAAGAGGCATACAGCATAAGTACCTGATATTCAGTAACCAGGGTAATCAGAGAATGGATGTCAGGGGAGGGGAATGTGGTGCGAATAGTAGCAAACCATTGAATGATATAATTTACAAGAGATTGGTGTAGGGAATACAGATCACATGGCAGCAAGTGTATGTTAAGTCCAGTTGCTTGTAATGATCATGGTTCTTTTTTTTTTTGTAATAAACCATTGTCAATTTCCATTGTATGTATGATCAGACCCGGAACCCATTCCTGAGAAAGAATCCCTGTCCCCCTATCTTTTATTTAATTTGTGTGAGTTAATTAACAACTCGTTTCAATATATTGTTATAAAAACTAATCGTGCTATTTTCTCACTACACTGCACTGCACTATAAAGCACATTCCATCACTACACGACACCGCACATCCTGCATTTTATTTCGCACTCTACAACATATCACCCCTTCAATAAGAATAGGGCATTGAAAAATAAAAAGTTATAATAAAAGTAAAACAATTTTAGATTAGAAAATATCTAACCAATGAGTTTCCAAAATAAGAATTCATTACTTTTTTCACTTATGAATATGCGAAAGTGGAAATGCAGTCTTAAGAGTATGTATTACGTTCAGTTTGTAACTTAAAATTTAACGATTTTGAGTTTACAGTATCAGAGTGCGTTAGATCTCAAATCTCTCCTGACCTCTGTGGAAGATTCTTCATTTTTCTTTCTTTTCTCCATTCTTCCTTTATTTTAGAATAAAGTCAATATTTAAATTCTTGAATTTTTTCATCGGAACTTGTTCCCTTTTGATGCGCTTATCTGAGTTTAGATATAATATTTTTTATTAGATTTCAGTCGACTGATCGTCTGGATATTTTTGCCTATTATTTTAGATGGTAATAGATGTTTTCTCTCTTCATTTTGAAATAATTTAATATTTTCATTCTTAAAATTTTACTATACAAGTCGCACATTTTCAAGTTCTTTTCTATCTTGTTACTTACCCTTGCTGACATTATTTTACTTTCTCGAAAGTGAAATAAAGTACTAAATATCTTCATATTATGAATATCTTGATATTTGGGTAACGCCAAATCTTCTGAAACTTTCTGCTAGTCAAGTACACCAATTTATAAAACAGTGGTGCAGTGTTGAATCCCGCTGGTTTATTTTGTTGAGGTTCCCCTGGAGCATTTAAGAACTTCCTAATAAAATTGGTTTGAGGCTTTCTTCATCTTTAATTCTCTATTATTAATTCTGTTTCTACAATTCATTGATTTCTTGTAGATCTTTATAATGTTCTGAACACAGAAACATTAATATTGCGCATTCCTTCTGATGTTTGAGAAGATTGAACTTTTGTAAAATGCTTGAATACTTTGAAGATCGCGCAAATATTTTTGCTTTAGTTGGGAAGGTATGATTATGGTCTAGCAATTCCATTACTAATGAAAAATATATAGAGAGCATTTGTTTTGCATTCGTGTATTCCCCATTTTCACTGTAAATTTTATTTTTCACCGACTAATAATGGCCAATATGCATTGATATTTTGCTGTAAATTCGTAAATTCAACGGAAGGTCGCTTTTTAATAAGAAATTTCAATGCTTTAGAGATGGATGAATTGTATTTAATAATACGCTAACGAGATTTTTGAAAAAAATTAACATTGTATAATCCAAACTCGCTATTCCATGAACGACCTTGCCTCAATGCTAGTGGTAGCTCATAATGTTCCCACTCTTAAAATTCTCTTAGTAATGCTTGAGATTTTTTAAAAACTAACAAATTGCAAACTCATCTGATAGAGACATTTTACCATTTCCTAGAAAAAATTGTTGGAGCAGTTGAATCTACTTTGTTGTACATTTATAAACTTTGATGGATGTAAAATTATTGAGTCTGGCTGGATGCGAAGTTTAAAGGAAACAATATTTTTTATCACTTCTTAAAATATGTTCTCAAAATTCAAAGGTTGCTGAAATATTTTACATTAATTTGACTTATTTATTTGCATCCAAAAATAGTAGAAACACTGACGTACGAAGGGGAAGTATAATTTTCTTACGCTTGGTCAATGGTCGTGGTCAATGGATCAAGGAAACTTTACGAAAAACCTGAAACATTGGCTTATTGACCCAAAAGCTCTAGTGCATCATCTGTTACGGGTTATATTTAGTCTTTATTAAAACCGCATAGAATAAGTTAATTCAGAATATATTGTTAAAATAAATACATCTTTTTGATGGTCAGTGTAGTTTAATTGTATTTAAATCGTTTTGTAGCAGAAACTGTTTTACTTAAATAAAACAGACACATCAAATTTGTGTTGATTAATGTCGTCTGGCATTTTGTTCTAAGCAACGCAATGTTTTAGAATACAATATACAGTATAATATGTAACGGGAAGTACAGTTTTAAACTACTGTATTATGTGGGGATTTGTTTTATTAAGGTATTGATCCTGATCTGATCATTTTCACTACGTGATATCGATTCATTATTAAAATCTGTATTGCACGAAAATGTTCCCACCCGTAAGTCAGTTTTGGCAAATCTACCGATAGGTAGATTAGGTTTATTTCTTCAAAATTACGAATACAATTAAAATTTTTACAAAGTTACAAACTTTTATTCTCCCCTTTGTAATTTAATTGTAAAATCAAACTAAAGAAATATTAAAATTAATCAATTTCAGCTTTCGATCAACTTATTTCATTATCTTAATGTATTTGCGTACGCAAAGAAGTTTACAACTACCCTTTGGGTAAACCAATCCCTATTACTACACATGTGTATGAATGTGTATTCATTTGAAGTACCGAGGATGCTAGCGTCTTCAAGCATAAAGTTTGTTTGAAATTATTATATCTTAATAATTAATGGAATTTAACCCATATTTTATGATTTTTAAGGAATCTATCTAATTTCATTGTTGATTTGTTCAGCAATTGAAATCATTTTCTAATAAAATAGAAATTATCCCCTTTCCAATCGCGAATTACCTTAGAATTCCATTCATCTTGCACGATGAGGCTCTGCAACAGTCAAAGAATTCTGGTAGAGTAATAGTGATAATTTCGAGACTAACTATGCTGTTCTTAAAGTTTATCGCACGTGAAATTATTGCAAATGATTACATTATTTTGCACATTACGCACATAAACCAAGTAACGTAGGTAACGTCTATTTTACTTATCCGTATTAGTTTTCACTATTAGTGGTTCGAAGTTCCCTAATTCGTGGGGATATCCATAAGGATCTTTCTTTTAAATTTGAGTTTACGCTCGCATCAAAAATGTTTTCAAGTTTACTACCCTGAGCAACTTTAACCTAAGTTAAAGAATTAATTCCCAATGCTTCCATTTCCTACCCATAAAAACACTACTATCGCTTCTCACTGAAGGCCAAACTTCATCCACCCCTCCTCTCGATACCCTGTTTCCTCTAACACCTTTAGAAAGAAGCATGCCTCATTTTATTAAGCTTGTAAAGTTACATTTGAATTTTTATAAAGTTTTTTAATATTTCTGGAGCCTCTAAGAATTGTTTTAGTAATTTGGAAGAAGTATTTTGGAAACTATCATGATTGTAGGTTATTTGACGATATATTTGCAATGTCCACTATTGAAAGTAAGACTTTCATAAATTTAATGCAACCTAGCATATCAGTATTTTTTTTTCATTCGACCGGCCGACCTACGGAAGAAGCTCCGGTGTAGAAGAGAGATGAGGCTTTCTCTTTTCAGCTTCCACAACATACAGCTTATTATCAGAGTTCCTTCACCTAGACATTGCCTAGTCTGCCTATAGTTTTGTCTGCCCCTGTAAGACGACATACGGAAAGGAATTAAGGTACTCCTACCTCAAATCACGTTTCTCCGCTCAAAAAATTGAATTTTTGGTTTTCATTGTTACCTGTGTATTGAGATGTATAGTTTTCAATGCTTAAAATAGTTTTCAATGCTTTTAAACGGTTTCTTTCCAAGTTTGTTAGTTTTTATTTATTTGCACTTTTCCGAATGCGCGCTCATGTACCACTTCCATATTTGAAAGTATGTACATCAAACCTGGTATAGACATGTGAGATGTGACTGACATAAGAAAACAACAAATAGTTGGCAATAATAAATTGATCTTAATCGATATTGTTACCAGTGATTTTTTTAAAAGTTCTAATTCAAATCCCTATTACGTACAGAAAAGTTCCTTATAAATATTCATATTTAAGTGCAGGTACGAAAGTATAATGCAAATCTTATAAAGGAATCAAAAAATTAACGGATCTTAAGATGTTTCAAATCATACGCGTTTTGGAAGAAGGTTATATTAGACGAAATAATGAAAATAACTAATATTTGACTTTGTTAATACCAATTCTAAGAGTATATCTATTTAAATTCAGATATTAGCCACAAATAATTTTAAAACTTGGGTAGACGAGTACCTTAACTAGGGACCGGTAGCAGCCTTCCAAGTTGCTGTAGGCAACAGTTGGCTTCTGGTGGTAATGAAATTATGCATTTGGGATGAATAGCCAAGGTAAGGTCAGCGGCCAGCTGCTCCCGTTGAGGTGGGAGAAACCTTGTTGGGATGGATGGTTAAGGGTAAGGTCAGCGGCTAGCTGCTCCTTATTAGGTGGGCGAAACCTAAAAGACATTCATCGAGGAGAACTGAATTGGTTAAGGGATCCTTCGAACTGCTGATTTCGCCCATAGGAACCCGAGGGTGATTAGGATAATGTAGATATGAAGGAAGGACATTATCGTGAAAGAAGGGATTGAGTCCCCCTTACAGCTGGATGGGGAGGTCCTTTGGTGATCCTCTACTAAATTCTGCCCACACCAAACGGGGTATATCATGAGCCTCTCTCAAACTTTGAGAATAAAAATAAGTTAGAGGAAGTAAAGAAACAAAGTTGCGTGAAGAGGAAGGGAAAAATGCCTTGCACAATAGAAGGTGATATGCATGGCAGGCAAGTTTTCACGTATTAGATGTCTGAAATATAAAAATAATACCTGGCTACAATATTACGGAGAGTTCCGTATTAAGGAGAAAATTAAGATGAAAATACAAACTAATTTCCATTGAATGACACGAATTGAATTCTTAGAAAATAAGAATCAGGAAGCAGTTGCATAATCTGCTAACACTTATCTGACACAACCGCCTGACGAAAAGAATTCTACATTACCCCTCCACAAGGAAGAAGAAATCTTGGCCGCCCGAAGAAGAGATGGGGTGACCAGATGGGAATGGAGGCGTAACAGGCAGTGCCTATACACCTGAAGAAGATTAGAACCTATCCTGAAACGCATATTGAAAGAATGTAGATCAAATTCTGTACGTTTTAGGACGGTCTCTACTGCACTACTTAAAGTATGTGAAAAAAATAGCTTACGAGACAGTGGAAGGTTATTGTCAGAAAAAGAAGTATACTTAAGAATTTCAAGTTGCATTGACAAAACCTACTTCAGCATCGTTTTTAAAAAACCGAATTAAATAAAAATTCATTTATCCAAACATTCGGCAAAGAAAACTGCAAACTTATGGAACATTAGAAGAAAGAGGGGTGTAAGAGTACATCTAAAAGAAATCAAATATATATGAACACAAGGTTTATCTAAGAAAAGAAAGTTAAACGCTAATACAACAGAGCTGCGTAATTTCATCACTAACCTAAATTGTCGAATTTTTTTAGACAATTGAATACGTGTCTCCAGAATTTTGAAATTCATTTTAATACTTTTGTTTAATCAATGACGTTACTGATCGCAGGTAAGTTAAAATAACTCATAATTATGAATTATGTAGGTCCTGAATATGGCAACCTCTTCTAAAAGTACACTGATGAAATTGTGGAGGAAACCTTGGAAGATCTAAAGTCCAAATCGAAAATAAAACTATACAGAAAGTAAATTAAATTTTTAGGAATCAAACTAACTTATACAGGGGATATCGATAAGGAAAATTGACATTTAATTTAAATGTAACTATTAGGCGCATTTGCCAATTTTATAGGACATTTAAAATTTACTAAATAATGTGAATTCCGCTGTTTAATTAAAGTGAACATTCTGTGATAATCTTATCAGGCACTATTTATAAATTTCTGGAATGTCAATGATGAAGTTGAAATTTAATGAACAATTCTGATGTGACAACTATAAAATTGCTCCTGTTGTATGCAAAATGGAAAAGATCTTAATAGAACGAAAATTATTTCCAATATTAAAAATGTTGCTATGAAGTGCCCTTCTTCAAATTTCAATTTGAAAAATTAGTTAAATTAAAAGTAAATTTCACCGACAATTAGAAAATATTCCTCCTTACAACTTTAAAATTAATGGTTTCTGGTTCTTTTTGAAAATGGTGCAATCTCGAGAATCTCTGAAAAGTTATCTCAATATCAAATAAGAAGTTGTGCAACGTTGTTTTTTTTTAATTCAACTGTGATAGAAATAGTGGGCAAAGATTAAGCAGTCAGAAGTCCATGAGAGCAACATAGCCGGCCCCCTCGGTTGTTGCAACAGAACCTGTAATCAAAAACAAATTAATGCACATCCCTTCCATTTTTCAATTTTTTACCTTTTATGCTGTAGGAATCCTGCCTAGGGTTATAGGTTAGGATTCCTGTCTATTAGCCATTCTGGTACTTCCATTTAATTTTTAATGAATGTATCAATTCTGAGTTTGCCATCTTTTGAGAATTAAATTGATAAGTAAAGTACATTATATTTAAAGCATTAGTGTATACTTTTGCAAAGGTATCAAATTTTCAACTACTAATTAAATTTTCTCCAAATAATTGTTTCACCACTTATTACCTAGAACCATACCTACTTTAGACTTCACCTTTATTTTTAAGAGGATAATTCTTTTTTCAACCTTTTTTTCTTATCTGAATACAGATCAAACCAGTTTCTCTTTGAAGACATCTTAAGTCTTCACTCGCAGGCGGTTGGATGAATACCTGAAACAAAAGATCGGCAGACATCTGTTCACAAAAACCAATACATCTGCAGAGCTAAGAACATTTAACTCTGAACCATGTATTGATGTATTATTCGCCAGCGCAGGAGTAAGGAAATCATCGATTCTGGTATACATTTATTTTTTTACTTTATTGAATATTCTTACATTTCTTACATATAATTTACACTTGCTGCAAAAAAGTTTGTATAGAGTAAAAGCGTGTGAATGAATCACGAAAAGTGCTGAAAGAAAAAGTAAGTCCTGAAAATTAAGCAGAATTAAAATTTAACAAGAACACAAGAAATGCATAATGACAATTTGATTTATTTGGTATATTTCTCTGAAAGGTCGTTTTTTGTAATGAAGTACTATTCCCTTAAACTACGTATATTGCCATGAATGTATATGGGATTCAAAATTTAAATTTTGTCACCGAAGTGACTAACGTTTTTGCCACACCTCGCGTGGACTTAAGTTCCTGTAAAGAAAAGTTAGTTTGTACATGTAAATATCCAATTAACCAGTACTAAAAAGCTTTCCAGATGTTTCGATTACATTGCCACCCTGTTCCAAGTGTGCTGTCCGCCAACTAAGTTTTTTCCCATCGAAGGACGACTGAACGATGGGCAGACCTTCAGTTTTCCTTCCGATGGAAAGGCGTATTCCAATTCTTCATGAAGTATTGCGGTTTAACTGATTACAAGAAACTATACTGCAAAGTCGCAAACTACTTCCAGTAACAGTTCGCATGCAAAACTGAATTGGAATACGTAGCACTTAAACCTACCCACCCTGCCCTGTGAGCCACGTGGCCGTGTCCCTCCTAATCAACAGTTGCACAGAATGACCTCCGCTCTTGAACGGCGACCTAGACTATTGTCCAGAGGGAGGTCATCTGCCATTAAGATCGATACAGACTGCGAGATGGCATCTCGTTGGTCAAAAAGTTTCCCACCCTCGTCAAAGTAGCCCCAAATCTCTATGACGGGAATGCAAGCCAAGTGCAATAGGTGATCCAGCTCAGGAGTGGATCCCTGATATGGCTAAACAAACCGCCCTTATCTTACTAGCTAACTGGGGCCTGCAGTCTTCCTATATTTGCCCATCCTAATCTATTACTAGATACTGATATTATATTTCAAGAAACAATCTTTTTATTTATTTTAGCATTTTAATCCTTTATCTCAAAATGTAAATAAAAATTAAGCTGTATTAATTATATTAAATAATCAATGATCTGATGTAAAATTAATTTGAAAATTTAATAATTCAAATTATAAGTTTAAATCATTACCAGCAAGTTAAATAGCTAATCTACAATAAAATGAATCGTACATTTAAATTTACTCTGATTCAATACGTCAATTATAGTTAATTTCAGCAAACTAGACTGCAGTAACCCAGTAATTTATTATTCTAAAGGCGGACGAATACCCTTTTAATATTATCTGAGGCGGAGCCAAAGACTGCACGTGGAAGAATTAACCCTCCCAACCTACATTTGAATGAAACGTGGGGGCCTCCAGCACGGAGTGGTACCTGCTACTGTACAATTGTTTCTATTGTACCATAACGCACTGTTTCTACTGTACCATTGTTTACTTAGCTTTGTCTTCCAACTTTATATTTACTGAATACAATTAAGCGGCTGTGGAAACAAAACCAAGAATATTGTATTAGCCATATAAAATTGGTAAATATTTGATTTTACTATAGTTTCATATTTCTCTCTTCGATTTGACGAATGTACGTAATATTTTGTAACCTTGCTTCTACACCAGCTCCGGCGTGGCCCCAGCGAAGTGTGAGTGACTAAACCTGCGTCATCCGTCGTGCAGTCGGAGGGAGAAACAGCCTGGCCGCCCTTCGGACTGCCGCGACCGCTGCGAAGGGCAAAGGAAGGGATCAGGGGCCCTAGAACGGGGTTCGGGAAAAGTCTCCGCCCAGAACACTCACCGAATCCAGCCTCCATCGGCGTCGGGACAATGATGTTGCTCTTCTGCCAGGGGTGCTATGCTACCCTAACCTGTGTCTTAGAACCTATTCTATCCTATGCTAAATTATTCATGTTCTAGTCTCAAATCCTTTTAAGAAATTTGTCCTACAATTCTCAAAACGCAAATATATTTCATAATTAAAATTAAATTATTGATTTAATGAACTCCTTTGATCAGTTACATGAACATCCTTTAATTCCTTTTTTCAAATTTTGTGTGTAATCTATATCCTTTCACGCACTATATCGCAATTAGTTCTACACTGCAAACTAGGCTTCAAAACCTTTTTGAACAAAGAAATGCTGTAACTAGGAAATTCTAATAGTTTAAACTGCATTGCAACTACACTAAATCTTAACCTGAAAATAGTGTTGCACCTATCGATCTGCGTTGGATATGTTCATTAAATTTGACATTAATGATTTTAAAACTGTAGGATGAAAAGCTGAAACTTATTTTGCAAGTTAACTTTAAAACTATTTGACCTAACGAGTATTGCTTTGCTTCCTAGATTGTGAAGTGTATTTTCCTTCTCCCCTGGCGGGAAAAGGGGGCTGAGGAACGTTGAGAAGGGCGTCGTGAAGAAGGCCACAGCGACAGTGCAGCTAAGAAGCAGAAGGACGTCACACCAACAATCAATATCTTGCAAGCACTCTTCACTTAGAAATCACTTATCACATCTGCTTAATTTCGGACCAATACACTTTTACACACCCAAGCAATTTTCTCGAAATGCTTTAGAGCTTACATTTCACTGCACTGCGCTGCACTACACTGCATTTTCTCTGCTCTGCGCTGCACTGCACACTAGAAGGTCACTTCACTTCCTAAACCTACACTTCGAACGGCGTTTTAGACCTCATTTGCGCCGAATGATTCGTAAAATTTATCACGTTTCTTGATCACTCTTCTACACTTTTCACGCACCAATCTAGCCAAATTCACAATTTGAAACGTAGGCACAGAATTTAATTTGCAATGCAAAATCTGAATTGACACATAGTTAAACGCACAAAGAAGCCGATCACATTGAACATAAACGAACTGTAGTCACCAACAATTTCGAGAACTATCCCTAATAACGTCTCCACGGCCTGAACACCTTTTCCAAAGTACACATTTACCTTCCGCGACTCGCCGTCAAGTGAACGACGCTGGACAGACTCGACGCGGGCTGGTCACAGAACGGAAACCATGGCAGATTCTGATTGGCCGAGAGAGTTAACACTTCGAAATTGCAAGAAAAACGCTCGGTTTAGAAAACGGTGTTCATAAGAAATGAAAATATCTAATATTTCTAAATAACTGGATTAGCCAATGTATTTTCAGTCATAACATGTGTTTTAATGATGTTTCAATTGTTTTCGAAATATATCTCCTTCTCTCAGTAGAATACAAAGAATTTATAAAGGCCCAGGAACCGTAACGAGGTAGCCATTCATTTCTGCAAATGAAATATAAATTATATTAAACATTATTGTATAAGAAAAATTGAATTAATAATTAATAAAATAGTGAATATTAAAAATATAATAATAAAATAATAATGTTATTTTCTCCAACTTCAATACATATTAGTGATAAAAATTTGGGCAAGGTATTCTCATAATTGAAATATATAGTGAATTAGACAGTTACTTAGTATATAAAGGAACAAGAATTAGTCACTTTTCCGATATTAAGTACATTTATTACGATTTTTTTCTGCCGAAAAAATAATTTTCGACACAGCATCACATAACTTTCTTTACACTTTACACTATTGGACGCAATGAAGTAAAAGTTGAGAGTTATAATAATTATTACTAGTTCAACGAATCGAAAAACTGGATAAATCTTGTTTCCGTATGTAGTAAATTACATTTTATAAGATGTTTATGGCGTTTGGTAGGTCCTTGATACCGAAAAATTGAAAAATTGATTGACAGCAGAACTTCCGTCCCTCCCTCCGTCCGCTCTTCCGTCCGACGTGAGCGAAATGTCTGTCTGTCGAACTGTCTGCGGGCATGGCTAGCACCTAAATCGTTCAGACGATTTTCTCCAAAATTGATGTAACTCTATCGATGTGACCGAAATCGAGTTTCGAGGAGGAAACTAAGAGTTCGAAACGAACATCAAAAATATTTTCAAAATCATCATCTCTTCAGGGTTTGCGAGAGTCTCCTTTTCCGTCTTGAGCATGCCATCTTAATCTTGGGCGGCCGACATTTCTTTTACCACGTGGTCGGCAGTTGATATATTTGTTTTTGGTTGCGGTAACTACTCGTTCAATTCGGATGTTGGGACCATTGGGTCCTGTATTCTTCTACTTTATTTATTAATGGGAGTACTTCTAATTCTTCTCTGATTATTTCACTTCTTATTTTATTTAAAACCGTGCAGTCTTTGCTTTTCTCAAGAAACTTATCTCAGACGTCTGAACTCTAGTAAAATCTTTCTTTTGCATGGTCCACCTTTTCAAAATTTTCCCTAAAATATCTCCAAATCATTTTATTAATTTTTTTTGTTAAGTAGACCAATGACGCTTCAAAAATAATATTTTTCTGGTATCATTTTCGCTGAAGTTTTGAAAATTCCAAAAGTTTAAAACTTTCTCCCGTATTCCTACAAGTTTAACATTAAAGATTTTTTTCTTAAAGAAATATGTTCTTCCAGTACATGTCTTGCAATAAAGGCTTGTACAATTTCTCGAAAATATTCGTAGTTTTTTCGTAATTATTTTTTAAATGTAGACGATTTTTAAACAAATACTTTTTTATAAACCACTCTGAAGTTTTGTAAAAACATTTTTCCGCGATGTAGCAATGGACGCTAAAATTGGCGCAGGACCCACTTTTGGCAAACTCTGTATTGTCGAAAATTTCAAAAAATTAATCTTGAAAAAATACAATATTGATAATTTAGAATTTTACTTTCTCGTATACGTTCATATATACGGATAATATCCGTAGTGTACAGAAAGTAATGTTGCGAAAAATCCATTTAGAGATCTTGACAGATATATAGCTTCTAGGGTCTCCGAAACCAAAAGAGTAGTTATTTTTCAAAAACTTCCAAACGTCTGTACGACCGTCTACGAACAACACTAGTACCAGAACTATTCTTAAGACGTTTTCTAAAATCAAATTTCCCCGATCGATCCGTCGCTACTAGAAACTCTGCGATTAAAAACAAAGACTATTTAGAGTATAAAGACTTGCGGATTATTTGCATTAAGCTACTGAGTCATTTGTAAACTTTTATCATTTTTTACTTTCTCGTATACATATGTATATATCGAGTAATATACGTAGTATAGGAAAAGTTATGTAATGCTGAAAAAAAAGGACGAATTTTTGAAAAAAAAATTCATACCCGGGCCATAATGACGAAAAAGGGTGCTACAGAATATCACAGACTTTCCCGTATTAGTTTTATATTTCCTTGGGTCTGGGATAACTATTCGGAATTGCCATATACTCGTGCCAGCTGCCATCTGTCGCCACCCAAACTAAAGTTTTTTGACATTTTATTAATTTTTCGGTTTCCTAATCGTAGAATGGTAATTTTAATTGTAGAATATTAAAGAAAAATAAAACTTCTTTCTAAATGGCAATTTTCTTCGGAAAATTTGCAGCCGTTTTTCAGAAAATGGCGTTTAAGCTCTACTAAAAATGCGAAATTTGAAGCTCTTTTTCACAGAAAATTTTTGAGTTTTCGAAACACTTCATTTGAAGTCTTTTGAAATATTTACACTCACAAATAAAATAGTGTTTACTTATTGCTGATATTCTTCATAATGAAGGTGTGAGAGATCTTTCAAAAACTTACATTTGTGTAATTTTTCGAAAAAACAAAAAGATACCCCAAAATGAACTTTACATCATATGAAAGAGTGCAATTAGCACAATCAGTTCCAAAAGTTCCAAGAAAAAATTTGGAGCCATTTATGAGAAAATGGCGTTCGAGCGTTTCTGAAAATACGGAATTTTGAGCTAGTTTTCACAGAAAACGGTTGTTTTCCAGAAACTTTAGATGACATTATTTAAAGCACATTTATTCATTAATAATATAATGTCAACAAATCGCCTCTAATGTAAATATTAACGACGCGAGAGACAAGTCAAACAAATTACATTTTTATAATTTTTGAAAAAATCAATAGATTACAGCAATAAGGCGTTTATGTCATCTGCTAGAGTACACTATGCACTATCTCTAAAATTTAAAGAAAAAAATTTGTAGCCGTCTTTGAGAAAATTTTGTTTTTGTATTTTTTTTAAATTACAAATGTTGCACGCAATATTACGCGAAAACTGCTATTTTTTTAAAAAACGTACCTGACCTTAAAGAAAGAACTCATTACGAAGAAAAAAATTATTTGAAGGAATAAACTCTATTTTTAATTTTGTAATTGTAGGAAACGCCGAACAAAATTCAAACTTTTGCAATTTTCAAAAATTCAGTGTAAATCGTGAATATCGGACCTATGCCACCTTTATAAGTGTATTTTACTCTATTCTTACAAGAAATTTAAAGAAATAAATTGGAGCCGTTTTTGAGAAAGTTTTGAAAATGTCCGAGGGGATTCATGTAAAGTACCCCCAAAAATTAATGAATGTTTTCAAAATCGCTGCTGTTACAGGTGCAAAGCTGTTACAGGAAGCAAAGTTACAGGTACTGGGATTTTGGGCACTTGGCGCGAAACTGTAAAGGACCTGATAGGTTCAAAAGATGTCATCGATGCGATGAGGGAGGGCATTTTGCTGAAACCTGCACTAAATCCGATAACTGTTGCCTCTGTCAAGGGAAAGAGAGACGCATGCACCTGGTAGCTATAAGTGCCCCTACTACCAAGAGGCTTTAAGAAAGGTGGAACCGAGCAGAAAGTATGAAAATGAGGGTTCTTCAGCTCAACCTTAATCATTGCGTGGCGCATCAAGATCTTCGAGGCGGCGGAAGATGGTGCACAGGCTGAAGATAGCCGTCGCAATCCTGTGCGTGTATAGGAATACAAATAGTTTTCAATGGGTTTCGGACGCGACTAACCGAGCTGCGGTGTGGATTTATGGTAATAGTCCCAACCAGGATGTTATGCAAATGCCAGGGGATGGATTTACCTGGATCAAGGGGCTTGGTATATATTTCTATAGTGTTTATGCCTCACCCAGTGAGTCACTTGGGGAGCTCAAGGCTTTACTCGATAGACTATTGGATGACGCGAGAGAACGAAAACCTCTTATTATTGCTGGAGACTTTAGTGCATGGGCCACGGAGTGGGTTTAGAGCGGATCATTTGCAAACGGATTGAAGCATACACGGAGGGACTGTCCGATAATCAGTACGGCTTCAGGAAGGCGAGACCCGCAGTGAACACAATTGAGGGGGTCACCGACATCGCACGCAAGGCTATTGAGGGTGAAAGTTGGAGAAGAGGCGCGAAGAGGTATTGCGCTATAATTACCCTCGATGTCAGGAGCGCTTTTAATATGGTAAGATGGAGTTCCATACTCGGGGCATTAAAAAACTGGGAGTTCCAGATTGCATAATGAACATAGAAGCTACTTTGAGGAAAGGAACTTACTATACGAAACAGAGACCGGAGTAAGGACCTGTGATATTTCGGGAGGTGTTCTGCCAGGCTCGGTACTTGGTCCACTGTTGTGGAATATTATATATGTCTCCGTGCTGAAGCTCCTGCTGCCGGTTGGTGCAAGGTGAAAGAGTCTTAACGTCAGGGTGAAGGAGCTATGAATAGAGGTGTCATCATGAAGGAAGAGAGGAAAGTGATATTGGTTCAGTGGCAAAGAAGATGGGTTCTATCGTCTATTGGTAGATGAATATTTCGCCTTATTCCTGACGTAACGAAGTGGACCCATAGGAAACACAAAGAGATGGATCATTATTTGACTCAGTTGGGAAAGGGGGAATTGGTGCTACCGTGCATATCAACTTCATTTCTAGTTGGACGATGACTCCTCATGCCCAGCCTGTGACCCATTGGTGGAAGATGGGGAGACGTGTTCTTTCGTTGCCCACGTTTTTGTAGGGAGAGGGAAGAACTCCACCGACTTCTTCAGGGTGTGACTCCTGATACCATCGTCACTAGGATGCTGGTGTCCGAAGATAACGGGAGTGCGCTATCCAGCTATGCCGCAAAAGTTTTGAAGAAGCTACGATTAGGGGGGCGACTAGGAAGGAGTATCCGTGAGTAACCCGTGACTTCAGTTGACAGAGTGATAAGCCGACCAACCCTTCCCGTGAGGCAATGCCAGACGGCGGTTCCGCGGGAAGGGGATCGCAGGAATGCGAGGTGTTTTTAGCGGGTAGGTACCGACTAGCTGTGAATCATACACGCTGCCGGGTGCGGGCTCCGCAGTGTCTTTGGAAGATTTTCCCCTGCCCTCGTAAAGAAACAAAAAAGAAACAGAGACAATGAGAGACAGACAGATAAACAGAGGCAGAGAAACAGAGAGGTAGAGAGAGGCAAATAGATAGAGAGAGAGAGCAGAAAAGGCCTGGACAACAGCTTGATCTCTGTTTGGCGGTACAAATGCTACTAAAGAGCTCGTCGCCCGTGAATACGGACCATCCACACCCTATTGAAGTGAAGTGAAGTGAAAGGTGCGATTATGGGTAGTAAACTAAAAAGTATTGAGCTATTAGTATTTAGGTAAAGTTTATGAGGTGCAGTGACGTGAAGTGCAGTGAAGTGATGTTAACGAGTGTTTTTACGTGTTAGAAATGTAAAAATTATTATAAGTATTGTATATTATTATGTTGTAGGTAAAAGTGATTATCCATATTTGTCTGAATATGATTGTGAGTGAATACTTGTAGGATGGTGTGTATGCGAGTGTTCCTTTGTCTTTGTATGATATGTATGTAAGCGTGTATGTTTGTATGTATGAATGTTGGTGTGATATGTAAGTAAGTTTATTTACTTAAATGTTAGTATATATGTAGTTTCATTTGTTGTATATGTATAGGCATGTAAATGCAGTTGCATATTCTAGGTAATGAAGAAGATAATTCGTTTGTTTTTTATATTGATTTTTTATATATTGTTTTTATAGTTAATTGTGTTTTGTAATTTTAATGTACTTTTGTGTTTCTGTATTCTGCCACCGGGTAACATCAGCCCAATTGTAGAATAAACCCTATCTATCTATCTATTCCTATTTGGCCCCGTCGATTGACATCGGCCCAAAGTGGCCCAGCCGACGTTCTTCCATCCCTCCGTTGGTTCAGGTCGCCACCTACTGTCCCTGCCGACTCTCCTCCACCCACCTAGTTAGTTAGTTATAGTTAATGCCTTATTGTACGTGGCGAGACTCGGGCCATCAGGCCCGCTCTTCCGTCTGACCACGCAAATTTCGCTACGCTCCTTTCACCTAGAAAGTATTATCTCGGCGACGAAACAGGCGATTTGAATTTAGCTCAGAGGCGTCATTTAGGCTTGAGGATCTTTTACGTGCAAGTAAACCTACTAACATCCCCTCCGCGGAAGGCGTACGAAGGATTTTTTCGCCCTTAAAAATCCACGGCTTCGATCGGGTTTGAACCCGCGAACTTGGGTATGACAGTCCGGCACGCTAACCGTCACACCATCGAATCCACCTAGTCCAGTCGGACCTTCTGGAGTCCTGCTAGCAGCTTTCCGCTTGAAGAAAATATCTTGAATCTGGGGAGACGTCCAGAAAAATTCAATCTTTGGTAAACTTCAAAAAATTAATGTTAAAAGTAAAAATGGAACCTATATTATCATTAGAAGTAAATTTCAATCTATTATTATAACATTTTAAGAAAAAATGTAGAATAATTTTTGAGAAAATTTTGAAACTGTCCTAGGGGCGTCATACAAAATATTCCCAAAATTTAAAGAATGCTTTTCAAACTTGCAGAGCTTTGAGTCAAGTGAAATCGTCCGATAAATATTCATTTTCTAAAAAATAGTATAGGTGTTAGTGTTTGTTCACAGAGCGACAGAGGAAAAATGAACGGTTTAAAAAAACACTTTTTTCGGTATCAGGGAGCACCAAAACGTGCATTTCCGTTGAAATACCGAAATCGATTTTTCGTAGCATTATAAAATTTTCTCTATACTCCGTATATTACTCCGTATATACAAGAAAGTAAAACTAATTTTGAGACGCGGAAAATAGTGAAAGCATTATCTGACGACTCCCAGTAGGACTTGAAGAGAAACGCCTGCCTGGCTCCCCCTACCGCCTACCTGCCTCCGTGCCCCCAGCAGCCGCCCAGATCTGGAGGAGCGCCCACGCGCTAGTGGCAGCGATGGTGGAATGCGGAAGGGGGGGCATATATTGCAAAATTTCACTTGACGCTCCTATTTATTCGATTTGGACGTTCGATACGCCGTTGGCTCCAGGAACCATGCCACCATTGCGCTATAAGCACACATTACTTTCTGGCTACCGCTTGCGCAGTAGAGAGAAAGGTGCGAAGTGCTGCGGAGAAAGAGCGGCGAATTTTCGGCACAAAAACTCTTATTGCCGGGCTCTGGTAATTAAAAAGTGTATAAATAATGTTTGTAAATATATAAAATATCAGGGCAGACATTTTTGGACTAGTTCATTTTCTAATACCTTTAGTCTAAACTAGTTTTCGATTATACATTATTCTCTTCCCAGCTGCCATCTTTTGCCGCCCAAGGGATCTTTTCCGCATTTTCTCGATTTTTCGGCTCCCGAATGCTACAACTGACACAAGATTTTCAGAAAATTACAGAAGAGTATAGTCGGGGCCGACTTCGTTAGTCGAGATGGTTAATTACGTGTAAGCGCGATGGCCCAAAGGTTCGCGGGTTCGAGTACCGCCTTTGGCATGATTGTGTATCCCTTATCTCTAATGAATGTGTTGTAGTGGAGGGCCGCCCGTTCGGCTGACCCCAGATGAGAGGAGCCCGCAAGTGTGTTGGTGTCTGGTGGAATATACATCCCTTCCGGACGTAAAGGGTATCGAGCTGTTGACTGGAAAAAAGATTTAAACAAAAAAAAAGTCATGTATGCACATTTTAATGGAAAATTTTGGAACCGATTTTGAGGAAATGACATATCATCTTATGTGAAAATGGGCAATTTGAAGCTCACTTTCACGCAAAACTATTGAGTTTTCGACAAACTTAATTGATAACAATTTGCAGAACTTCTACTCACAAATGCAAGCAATAGAGATAAATAATAATCGGGAAGTGTCTGTAAGTGATTTTCGAATTTTCAATTTTTAAAAAAAATTCAATTTACTTATTTGATTACTAAAACTTATCACGTGTCAAATAAATTGTCAAATTAATTATCTGTCCATCTGTATGAACCAATTTAGCTATCTCTATCAACTGACTGAATCTATCAAAATGAAATTTAAATAAATCATATGCACAACTCATGGAAAAAACTTGGTTTTTCTTTTACAGTGATACCCCTAACGGTTCTGAATATTATTTTCTAGCTCGGAAGGCACTTCGGAGGAAAAAGTAATGTAATCATGCGCCAGAAAAAGGCGTTTTTCGGCAGTAAAGCTATTATTGCAATGCCCTGGTAACAAAATAGATGATAAATCTAGTTGTTAAATGTAGATAAAAATCTTCTAACAAATGGTGCACCCATAATTCGTGTTTTTTGGGTCCTTGATACAGAACAAGTGGTGCCACAGAATGGCACAAACTTTCCCGTACTATTTTTCTATTGCCTTGTGTCTGCGCTAGCTATTCAGAATTGCCACATACTCATTCCAGCTGCCATCTATCGCCCAAAATAATTTTTTTTATTTTTTCTTAATTTTTCGGTTTCCTAGTGGTAGAATGGAAATATTCATTTTTGAATATTAAAGAACACAAAAACCTAGCCGTAAATGGCAATTTTCTTTTAAATATTTTGTGCCGTTTTAAAGAAAATGGCGACAAATATAATAATCTTCACAAATTGCTTATAATGTGCATATTATAAGCAATGGGAGATCATACAAAAATTTATATTTGTGTAATTTTTGAAAAAAACAATAAATACCTCAAAATAAACTTTACGCTACATTAAAGAGTGTAATTAGTACTAGCCGTTACAAAAGTTTGAAGAAAAAATTTGAAGTTATATATGAGAAAATTGTGTTTGAGCGTTTCTGATAACGCAGAATTTTGAGCTAGTTTTCACAGAAAACGGTTATGTTTTCGAGAAACTTTCCTGAACATTATTTAAAGCTCATGTACTTCTTAATATAATAATGTCAACAAATCAAGGCTAACGTAAATATTAACGTGAGAGACAAGTAAAAAATACATTTTTGGAACTTTTGAAAAACAAAAGAATATAGCTACATGGCGTTTTTGTCATTTCATAAAATACATTAGGCACTATACCTAGCAAAAGTTTAAAGAAAAAATTTGGAGCCGTTTTTCAGAAAATCTTGTTTTTGTAATTATTTGAATTTGCACATATTGTACGCAATATTGCACGAAAACTACTAAACTTTTCAAAAGAATGTACATGACCTTAATGAAAGAACTTACTTTGGACAACAAATTTTATTTAAAAGAAAAATCTCTATCTTCAATTTTGTAGTTCCACAAAAACGCCAAAAAAATTTAAACTTTTGCAATTTTCAAAAATTCAGAGTTATCTGCAAAAATCGGACGTATGCCACCTTAATAAGTGTATTTTATTATATTCTTACAAGATATTTACAGAAAAAATT
>JAHLJT010002406.1:19893780-19936280 GCA_031308135.1 Acheta domesticus
ATGCACAGGCTGACGCGGTGCGAGGTTGCAAATAGTGGCTTTATATGAAAATGTGCTAGATTTTTTCTATTAAATAGAGAATTGCATTAAGTTTATATTCTTCACTACGTACTGCTATTTCAGATTTATTTTCTTACAAAATTCTCCCTTATATAAACGTCTTTGCTAGTGGCAGAAATCTTTGGATAGCTAACCCTGTCCTGGTTTTAGTTTAGTTATTAAATCACTGTTGTTAGTTTCACATGATTTCTAAATACAATAAATGTCTCGAAGTTACGTTCTCGCAAGAAGTCTGTAAAATCTCTTTAAGATGTACGTAGAAATTCTTTATATCACTCGTAAGTAGAGGATAACAAACACGCTACTTTTTTTTCAATACTTTTAATTTACTTCTTTCATTGAGAATTTGAAATTGGACTGATGTATTTCATTAATTGATTAGATCTTTATTTTAAAGGGAAAATGGGAAATTAATGTAGGTAATATTTGAGACTGTCAATTAACTTCTCAAAAACTGATACGCGCCTGGTATTCAGTGACGTACCGCCACGCCGTATCACACTTACGTATCAATTTGTACAATCCTTACTTTCAAAGATCGTGCCAATATCTCTGGACGCAGTGCCCCCCCCCTTGCCTGCGACCTTGACACGCCTAGTGTAAACTGTCGCGGAGGCAAGAACAGAGGGTCATGTACAAGTTTTGTTGAGCTCTCCTGCTTATAGTGGAAGTAGAGCTGGGGGAGAGTTACTATTTTGTTAGCAATGCGGAGAAATTAAATTCAGCAGTTCGTTCAGTCACAAATGAGTTTTCTATTACTTGGGAACCAAAACGCCTAACTTTTCAAAGGTTGCTAATCTTGCGCTTTTTTAAATTATTTTTATTTTTATTAATCTTTCCACTATTATAGTTACAATGGTGGTAAGTGATTTTAGAACTCAAGAAAACTGCGCAGAAAATCTCCCCCATACGTCACATATAGTTTACTTTTTTTACTAAATAAAGCAAATAAAACGAGACTGCTGCTGAACCGCGTCGTGCTGCAGGCCTCGCTAGACGTATTTTCTTCTCGTACAGACATTTCGATATTTGGGTTTCTCCTGCACATTCAGTGTTGTGACCTCTAAGAGGATTATTCTGTCAGATGTTCGCTTACCTAGTTTCTCAAGCTTATCTTTTGTATGCAAACTGACGCCGACGCAAATTATTTACTTTATTTTACGATCGATATAACTTCCTTTCTCGGTGCACTGAAGAGCTTCTTTGGCCTATTTATATCAAAGTAACGTCGGAGCTTAATCTCACAAACATGAGTCTTTCTTTCTCACGTGGCGCGTTTGTACTTAAGATTCAATGATTTCGTGAAAATAACTCTCTCGTACAACTTGGTAAAGTGGGGCCCAGTTAAATTACTTTACTTCTCGCTTAGCAGTATCGTAATATACTCACTAGGCGAGTGGATCTATACTGCGACATTTCATCAATCGAGGGATCGTTAATGAAATGTAGAAGATTTTGGCTTAGTAAAACTATTACGTGAAACTGAAGAGCGACACCTTAGCAGCTCTTTACATTACTCCCTTCTCACTGAACGTTGCAGTTCTTGCTATCACTTGCGCCAAAACTGAGGGTCTTCGGCTGCACCGAGACTTGCACAGATACTTAATATCGGTATCCAGATGGCCTTCACTATCCAGCTGATTTCGAGAGAATGGACCAAACAAAAACAAACGGCTTCGGAAGAATCAATATGGAAGTCAAACTGTGTCTGAAGAGGGCTTCAATATGCCCATTTACATTTCCTAGTATGTGTGTGAAAGTCAGGCGTGAACGTCAGACGTCGATCAAAGTAGTCTTCATTGTGACAATTCATTGTTTGAAACATTTGCCAGATGCGCGCTCGTGAACACCTAAATGTATTACGGGTAGTCTTGATATTAGTTGGCCTTCACCCCCTCCATATTCGAGCGAATGGAACAGACAGAATCGAAACAGGACCTCGTTAGACATTGTTTCCAGGCGCCGTCAGAAGAGGTCATTACGTTTCAATATGCCCATTTTCCATATACTAGCACGTGTTGGAACGAATCTGGCATATCGGATGTAATCGCGAAGACATCGTCGGCCGAAATTTAACCAAAATGCAGAATGAAGAATTAAATTAACTTTACAGTTTTTGAATCATGAAAGAACAATTATTAACGAACGGCTCAGCTTGAACCGCATAATTAAAATTTGATGCCGCTGTGCGCGCCATGTTCTAGAACGCGACACGCAGTGCGACAGACTGCTCCTCAGTGAGCCATTTGGAATGTTGGATCGTAAAAGGCCGTATTAATCCGAACAGGATATTCTGCAGAACAAAGATCCACTCGGTTTAGCGTAAGTTCTTAGTCGGTGACTGAACATGTTAAAAAAAATTGTGGTCAGAAACAGGATCGAAGTTAATTATCATAGTTTCTGCGCGGCAAAAGTGAGTGAGAATCTAGTTTGAAAAATGTCTAATGAGAAATCTCATTTAAAGTAGTTTTGCCATAGCGCTTTGTGATTGGAATGAAACTCCCTTTGTACTGGTGTTAATTAGAACACGAACACAGGGTTCGATCTGCCCATTAGGAGCGACTTAGGTTTATCTTAATTACATAATTTGACCAAATATTTCAGTTGAATGGCCATTTGGATTTATGAAAATAATTCTGACAATTATGCATGTGCTAATTCATAGTCAACGCTGTACAGACAAATTGGAGATTGTAGTTGCTCATTGCTTCCCCAGAGATTTGTCCTTACCAAACGTATTTCCTGCCAAACACCAGTCCTGGATGCGTTGCCTACCATAAGAGAATAGCGTAAAAAATGTACTCGGAACTTTGATAAACGAGGTTTTTACATGTTAATTTACAATGTGATGTTCATCCCCCTTCATTCCTAGAGTCTGAAACATGATTCTGAACTATATATTTTAACGTTTCGTATGGTTTCATGTTGCGCTAAAATATTTTCATGGACGTCTTATGAACAGGCAGAGATAATATACAGGTGATCCGCGGAAGGAGTATGCTAAAACTGCAACGAATTGCCGGAATTTTAACAAGACTAATGCAAAAAATGACAATATATCACAAGATTTGAGAAAGATTTAATTCAAGATTGTACAGATTCATTTTGAAGGGTTTTCCAATTCCTTTGGCTTTGTTAAAGAAAATAGTAGTGATATAGTGTTAAAAAGAATTTAATTAAAAATGGACATAAATGTAGTGTGGAAGACTTTCAGAATTTAAACGTAACTAAATTAAAATGGTGTTATCAGTGATGGTAGTATGAGCAGTAATCGGTAAATAAGTGGACAATTATACGGCCAGTGGCTAATTACATGGACCAGGGATAAGTGAACAGGAGTTAATAATATAGACAAGCGGACTATTCTGTCAATAAAACGCTCTCCAGCACTAGCTCGCCTGAAAGCTGTTTCATTTGAGCCATCCACTTTTTAAGTGGGAGGCCTTACCCAACATTGGGATCAATGGCTTTATTGTTGTTGTTATTATTATTATTATTATTATTATTATTATTATTAAATTAAAATTTCATGATAATTGGTTTTATTGTAACATAATGGTTGGCTCAATTAAAAAATGGATTTCTTGGACCTTTATTTTTGTTTCAGAGGAACAGCTGCATCAGAAACTTCAAATCAGGCGAAGATTTTCTGTAGTAAAGCGGAGTTAGAAAAATTACTGCAATTATTAAGAAATGTTGTGTAAAAGTGTGTTGCATATTTCAAGATGTCAAATTAATTTGGATAATTTTAAGAATATTTTGAGTAAACAAAACTTTCACTTTTTAAATTTTAATGTGAAAATTGTCTTGCAGTTGCGATTGCAAAGTTGAAGCGTTAAGAAATTTGCAATAACACTAAAGTAATTTTATGTACTTGGTTGCACCAATATAAGATTTTTATAAATTTTATTGGATAGATTTAAAAGTAATAAGTAGTTCTTTAGGAATACATTTTGTAAACGTAATGTCAATTGCATGAAAATGTATAACATCAGAATTGTCAAAGCGAGTTTGGAAAGATTAAAATTTGTTTTGGGTAAAAGATCTGATGCAAGGAAAAAGGTACAGAGACGATTTGTAATTATTTACTTGGATAATTTGAAGCAAATGCCGAATTCGACCTTCCGCACAAACGGTAGCGTGATGTTCCCACTTCTGTCAAAGATCAACTGAAATTTTACTTAACTATTTTGTACATTTTGTGAAAACATTTACCTGCTTGCATAATTTGACATTATTGAATTGAAAAATACTGCATTGAAGTGTTGTTAAAACCACTGTTTTGAACTTTCATTGGAAATAAGATAAAATAAAATTGATTGTAAAGCTAAACAATACTTTCTGGTCAAAACCCAAAATATCAATAAACCTTAAATTAAACGAAACTGTAAATATACTAACCACAAACCAGACAGCTTGTGACGTTTCCTCTCATCCTTGTCATATTCCTATACCTTTATATACACAATCGCTACCATGTCGGGTGACTAGTCGGCTTGTCCCGGCTGCAGTGTTGCCACACGTACCAGGATCCTGGTATTTTACCAGGATTTTAGTGAAAATACCATGTACTATGCCAAAGAATCCTGGTAGACTTAAAATCCTGATATTTAAGCGATATTAGGATTTTAAGTCTACGGTAATTGATGACGTAAGATTGAAGATATGTATATTAATTTTTATTCAATAAGTTAACACAACTCTGATATTACAAATAACTGTGATGGGAGTGAAAACACTGCCATAAAAACATTAAGCTTGACTTAGGATGGTATTTTTCTAGCACATACTAGAAAAGAAAGATATAACGTCTTAGAGTTCCATTTATGGTGGAAAGATTTTCTTTCCACTATGCTTCAATTCAGTTTAATATAAAATGACTCGACATCGAGTTACTAAATTTAACGAATTTCCCGTGCGTGTTTAACACATAATAGGGTCATAATATGAACTATTTTATAATCAATTGACATTGGATTTTTAGTGGAAAGTACCAGGATGTTTGATAGTTTATACTGGGTTACACATTTAATCATCTCAACGCTGCCCGGCTGGGTGGATGGGGAAAGGTACTTGGAGGGAAAATCCCCTGCAATCCGACGTGTAGGTCGGTGCCTATCTCACCGCCCAACGGAAAAGAAATGACAATTTCCCAGGATAAAACATTCACTACAAAGGCTAATGAATTCACGTGACCGGAAACTGCTGAGCCACACTAAAATCTCCGCATGAGAAGAGGCTTGATGTGACCCCTACCGCACGAAACATGAAAAGAAAGGAAATGTATTGAGGTACCACCTCAAAGCTGGAAAAGGAAACTGCTAAACGCTTTTATTATTGTAAGTCAAAAGTGTTAAAAACTTTGACGTGCTACGGGGAGAAATGAATTCAGTGCTAGTTTTCATAATTCTGTGATCCCTACCCTAAGCTACACACTAGTTGAATTATGAATACAGAAATAAGTTTTTTGCAAGGATTGTTAACCAAATATTCGCTCAGATTTAATAAATTTATTTTAAAGGGTAAATCGACTATAGATTTGGGCTCTTATCCGTCATGTTTCGTGTATTAATAATTGCTTCCGTGACATGGAGAACGGAATAGATATATTTCCTAATACATTCTAGAAGACGTGCGCATATAATGAAGTCACATTTATGACCAGAAGCAAAACTAGAGGCCTTCTCAGCATTTGCTCAAAGAATCAGAGAAACTGGTCGAAAAACCTGATCGAGATGGGGGTCATATTGATTCAGAAGCTGAGGTACAATACTTATTAGAGGTTGGTGAAAATTATACAATCCAAGTGGGATAATACATTAAATATCGTTGTTAAAATTAATATTACTTTCTTTTTTGATGCTCGGAGAGCTTTTAATTGTATAGACAACCTTTTGATTCTTTTATTGTAAATGGTAGTTGAAATTAGCTGAACACTTCGCGGTGTGCAACCTGGCTATCGGATCTGCACGGCGATGCTTAAGGACGAAAACAAAAACTTACAAGCGCACTTTCCAGTTATAGTACTGCGAAGAAATTAGCATGTCCGCTTGTTGACTGCAGCACAAAAACCAAGTTCGAAGATCAGCTGCCGACACTCACGGAGGGGTGATAATTCAAGTGGTCTAAGTCTTTTTGCTTTCGATATATGCATGTTGGTTGATACCTGCAAATGCCCTCTATCCAGAAATAAAATGCTCTGAGTCATAATTCGATCGCTTGGCGAGAGAGAGAGCAGCAATCCACTATTCTCGCCAAACACCACCAAACACCACCAAACATTAAATATTGGTACAAGTCAGTCTTAAGCCAGATGAATTCTGGTTGAACGTTGTCTGGTTGCAGGAAACAGCTTTTAACTAGTGCACTTGGCAAATATGGGTGTATATAGTTAAAAACAGCGACGTTCAGTGCGTCATGTGTTTCGTCAGTGCGTTCTGTACGTCAGTGCGTTTCGTTCATGCATATATTGATAGTAATTATGAACAGTTAATTCTTCAAATTAATCTTCAGGTAGGTAGTCTCATACTTTATGCAATTGCTATGGTGCAGAACTGTTGTTAAAAAGCAACATAAGTTGCGTTAATGTTAATAAAAAATGCTACAAGATAGTAACTTTCATGTAATAGATCATAAGTTGATGAGCACGGGCTATTCCTACTTGCCAAACCACGCAAACTTTGGAGTGATACAAAATCCTGCCAAAAAAAAAACAATGCAAGTTCCTAGAGATAGTGACTCGTTGAAAGTAGCTACGAGAAAGTATATATTTACAATGGTAAGAGCTGAACAGAAATACTTATTCGGTTTCACATTACTAGAACACAGCATTGCCAAAAGGAAGTAAGGAACCAGATGGTTGTGTACTGAATGAAGATCCAGTGGCTGAGATATGAAAAAAAAGGCATTTTAAATGTTGTGTAAAGAAACGCTGAACAACGCTATTGAAATGTCAACTATCAACGTAAAACCTACCAGTTTAAGAAATAAAGGAAACATTCAAAAATATCGGTATTCAGCAACTTTTCTCCAGGGCTAGACCTGTCAATGCTCTTAAGCGTCGTGATGTTACATCTTATAATATATCCTTACCTCCTGAGCACCATCTATTTTGTTTGGAATTATAATCTCAAGAGGAAGATAATATCGACGCACGATCAAGTAACAGTGAATAAAACTTCATGAACAAAAGTTGTAACAGTGAATAAATACTTGTGGACAATGTTCTCGAGTATTTCATGTAATCGTGATGAATAATTATGTTTACATTATTTGTCTCAAACATGTTTGTACCAGTATGTTTATTAGCAAAGCAGAACTTGTTGTAATAAACATGTAGCATTTACGAGGATATAATGGTTTGTGAGTCATTTGCCATTTTTATGAGCAGTAAAAGACAAACAATATTTTTTTAAATTCTTAACATTATTACATTGGTTCATTTTCAAGCCACTAATACAATCAGATCGTAGTTATCAAGCATACATAATTAATATGAAACACGAAACCATTTATTCTCGAAAGTTAGGTTAAAGTGACTTAAACCACTTGCATTCTTACCCCTCCGTATGGTCTGCATGGGAGTTTTAGAAAGGGTTTTCACTGCATGATTTTACAGGTGACAGACATTCGACTCGCTATTTCGAAAGGTCATAGCACTGTCCCCTGCACACTTGGCCAGAAACTTTTCTCCTCTGCTTTGTCTGGGCACGATGTCGAGGAGAGGGTTAAAGATATCCAAAGGATATGCTCCGCCCACCATGAATTTTCAGTTAACAACAAAAAGAAATTTTTAAAGAAGATTATAAAAGTTGAAAAACGAGAAGAAAATAAATTTAGTACTGAATAATTTATTTTATTAACACATCGTGTATGGATGGAGGTTACCAACATTACAGACTGCGTATTTAATCTCAAAATATTATTGTAAAAATTGTTTTAAATCCCAAGACAATATCCGTGTTGAACAGGAAGAATAACATCGGAAAGCGGAGCGGCGGGGGGAGAGATGCCTGCCGGCTGAGTGCGAGGGAAACCTCTTCAGGATTAGTGAGATCTATGAATTAACTGGAGAGAACCCACGAAAATTGACACTAGAGTGCGCCCCCAGAATGAGATCTCTGTCCCTCTAGCGAATTCAAAATAACTCTGGGACATTAACGGCCGGTTTCACCACCATTAATTAAAATTTTAAGTGCGTCCTAAGAATTTTAAGGTAGACTTACGAGACGTTTCAGTTTCACCATACCCTTTAAGGCGAACTTGGACCATAAGTTTAAATTAAATTTAAGCATACTTCTCAGCTGTACTTATCCATTTTAAGTCGTGATTTACATCGAAAAAGCAGTTATATTGGCGAGCGTATTGTGGAGTGTTGCTTTTGATAGAGATAGCTGCGACAATTATGAAGACGAAAACTTTGAGAAACCTTCTTGTAGGTCGAGGTATATCTGTGAACCGTCCGAATGTTTCGAAAAGCTCGATGAAAGGGATTTTGACACCTGATTTCACCTATCAAAGATGACAATTTTACATGTTTTGGAGCTAACTGAAGACAGACTGGAATTTCCAAGTTTACTCCATAGTTAACTATTAACAAAGTGAACATTTTAATATTTTGGTTCATAATAGCCCTGCAAGTAACAACTTTGCCTAATAGCAAGTGTTTTGTGGGTAGGGTTTACATGGTCCTGTATCTACTTCCAATTTCCAAGTTTTTCATTCAGTAATTTTTATTGCCTATCCTTTTCCACTTAAACCTAATCATCTCCACAACGTTATCGAATGTTAGTATTTCATCGTGTAGCGCGTTATCTAAAAATTGCGTGCGATGTTTCCCCGGTTATTTTTTGCCTGTTTGTTTCTCAATTTGTAACTTTATTTTCTATAATAGAAATATACTTTCTCATACATTCGATGAGCACTTATTTCTCCATCGGTGAAAATTTCGCAATCCTCTCTCCTTTTCCCACTATGCAAAATTGCTAAAATTAACCTCTTTGCACCAGAGTACAAAGCAGAACCAAAACACGCTAGGTTGGTTATGGTCACTGGCTGGTTCACCAGGATCCAGCATTGCAAACGAGCTCTCAGATGAATTTAAGCTATACTTCACTAAGCACTGCTTCAAAGAGGCTGGTGAAACGACGAACATCAAAGCACGACTTTAAACGCGCCTTAAAATTGTGACTTTACTGAATCATACTTAAAAAGTATTTGGTGAAATCGACCGTAAATACTTTCAAATAATTGCCTAAATTTTGTATCAGTTTCCAAATTTTAGTTTCCTCTCCAGTTTGTATTGGTTATTATACATCTATTGATTTAATTAATTACATTACATACTTTTAATGATTCATTCTCATATTATTATACATGCATTGATTAAATTATCGTTTTCCTACTCAAGTTCTTAGCTCGAATAGAAAATTGTGGGGGTATTTGAGAAGTGCATACATACACGTTAATAAAACTATACATGTTAATAAAATAAAGTGATAGTTCATAATATTTGATGGACTAATGGTCCTACAACAGCACACACTTTCTCGGAAACAGCAATGTAATATTGAAGTAGTTATGCATGTTATGCGCTACTAGCTTTTACTTGTAAACTTGTACTAGCTGTTACTTGTAAACGCCCAATTAAAACAAAGCGCCTGTGATGCGTATCTGCATTTATTTCGATAGTCAGGAGCAGCAATAATTTCTTACTTTTACAAAACGAAACAAACAGGAATACGTTTGAGTGACATACACTTGACATTTGCAGCAAATTATTCAGAAGCGCTGTTGCCATCGCAGCGTTATTAAAACTGCGTGCATTCGCTTGGCGAATAATATCAGCTCTTTACAAAAACGCTTATTTCCATCCGTATTCAGATTTCAACTTGTTTATCGCTTAATCATATTATTACACGCGCACGTTGTCTTGAGCCCCGGAGTACCTGCCCCACTCCTTCGCAATCATTAGTTGAATTAACCTTCCGGTGGGCGCGCCTATTTTACGCAAAAAAAGCGAGCGCGTAGGAGCACTGTATGCTGCCTCGAGAAAACAGTCTTTTGCACCCTCAAAATTTCTATTATTTAATTGAAGAAGGAATAATAAAAACTCACAACTATTCATTACATTTTAATGTTAATACATTGTATGAATCTCAGAAATGTGGCTAGTTTTAGGTATAGAATAATAAATAACACATAGTTTCAGGAATATTTATCAAACAAAATATAATAAAGAAAAAAACTAGAAAGTGTTATTAAATGTAAAAATTAATTAAATGAAACTGTTACTGTTCTTAAATTTTAGAAAAGCACCGATTGGTTTTCATCAAACCGTTTCCAGTAAATCAAGAAGTTGCTTTATTTCTTCGTCTGAGCTCTTCAGCAAAGAAAAACACAAATAAGTCTACAAGTAATAGGAAAAAATCCACAAAAAACAGCTTTCAACATCTTTTATTTTGCTTACAGTGATCGAAACGAATAAGTAATATGTTGGTTTGGAATAATAATAATAATAATAATAATAACAACAATAACAATAATAATAATGCTTGCCCCAACTGATTATAAACAGAGGCACGATATGGTAGCACGAATCATCCACGCCAAACTTACAAGGAAATGTGGAATTGCTGGTGAATTTGATACACCCTACTACAAGTACCATCCAAAACATGTCATCGAGAACAACAGATATAAGCTATACTGGGACCGAAGCGTACTAACCGACAGAACAGTCCATCATAACAGGCCGGGTGTCATTCTTTGGGATACATCTAAAAGAAACGTATGGCTGATAGACATAGCAGTTGTAGATACTAGCAACCTCGAAACAACACACAACAATAAAATTCAGAAATACAGAGAACTAGCACAAATTGTAAAGGAGTAGTGGCATGTATTGGACGTGGAGATTGTACCAATCGTCCTCTCAGCAACAGGTGTGATACCTACCGTCCTGAAGCACTCTCTGAATAAACTGGGGATCGAGACGAACATTACCATCAATCTACAGAAAGCTGTGATCCTGAGCACGTGTTCTTTAGTCAGAAGATTCATGAGTTTCTAAAAAATTTGTGTTAAAGAACTATTTACTTTTAATTTGTAAATTAATTTAAGTGTCAAAAATTATATTTGTAGAATTGTTTACTCCTTGATTAGTTTAATTAAAAATTATTGTACTACGGAAGTCATGCTTTGATAGAAATATCTGTATGACTCCTACAACTTGTACCAGGAAGCTGTGAAAAATAAACGATAATAATAATAATAATAATAATAATAATAATAATAATAATAATAATAATAATAATAATAACTCCACCTAGGGAGTACACGACCTTGGAGTTGGTGGTGGAGCTTGAGTACCCCCATGAGCCTTAAAGCTACGTCAGTGGTAGCCTAGCTACCGGTAGGGCCTCCCTTGCTGAATAGGTTGAAGGTGAGGGGTCAGACGAAGAAGTACTCCATTTTGAGGAGAGTGGGAAGTAAGTAGAGAGGGAAGGGTCATGAACCTTTGGACTCCCTGTTGTCGGCCCATAGAGGGTACAGGAGAGAAACTGGATTGGCACACCAGGCCACTGATTAGAGTGGAGGCCCGAACCTTGCATTAGCCAGCGAAGGAGGCTGCCTTCAGCAGTCAGTGAAAATCCCGTAGGGTTTAGTAATGCCGACTGGCGATCGGAGGGACCCCTTGCTGGGCCCTGCGGGGGGATGCCCCGAGGCCACTGTGGGTCGCAGTAACGGGTGGCAGGAAACAACCCGAGGGTTAAGTGTGATCTGTGAACTCGAACTTGCGTCCTGCGAATCCTCAATTCAAACCAATGAGCAAAATGGATAGAACAAGCAATGTAATGAATCTTAACGTGCCTTGTTCTACCAATGTCCCATACCTGCTCAGAAACCGAGCTAATGTCACCTTGTCGACGTCTGGCCATCCCACGGGTGTTAGTCCCAGGGACCCAGAGCCGGCAGTAGCTCGAAGCCATCGTCAGAGATGGACCCGGGATGAATTAAAGGAGGTGATGTGGTGCTTTTACTATGCAAAAGCGAAAAAATGGGGGCTCAGAAATAGAAGTTTTCAAGATATGGAGAGAGCGGAACCCAGATATGAGGCCTACCCTAGACTCAAAGAAGCTTGCCAGTCAACGACGATACATACTCAGCAGTGGAAAATTCACAGCAGAACAACTTGCTGACATTGAGAGAAATGCAGAGAATGTATTTCGCTCGAACAATCCACATGACGAACATGTAGAACTTGAAAATGATGATCCCGTGGAAGGTTCATCGCTTTCCAGTGAACACGTCAGTGGTGAAAACTCATCTGGCAATGAATTACACGATAAGGACATGATGCGAAATCTCCTTCGGCGCGAGATAGAAAGAGTTAGTCAACTTCCGTTTGAATCTCGCGAACCGTTGAGGAGAATATACGAAAATGCCAAAGCTAAAAGAGTGATAGAAACAGTTAATTCTGTCTTAAATGAGGTGGTGGAGACCCCAGGCAGAGATCTAGATATTACTGAAATCAATCACATCATATATGCAACTGGATATCTAGTATCTCAGATAATTTTGGGGCCAGCCAAGTACACCGACGGCCGACAGCAAAACAGAGTAAACAGCTCTGTACCCCCATGGATGAACATAATTATGAAACGGATAGCCGACACCCGGCGTGAAATATCTTTCTTAGCTGAGGCATCTTCTAAATCAACGCACACCTCTAAAGTTCAACGAAAAATATTCAATGTTGAACAAAAATACCAAATTGAAAATGACACCAGCAGGCTAATGATAGTTGAGAAGCTAAAAGAGAAAATTCAAGCATGGGCTCAACGAATAAGAAGGTACAAACGTAGAATAGATTTCCGTGTACAGAACCGGTTGTTTGAAACAGACGCGAAGAGATTCTATCGCAATCTGACTCAAAAACCGAATGGCAAAGCTGTTACTCCTTCAAAAGATGACGTCGAAGCATTTTGGCCAGGAATCTGGGAAGAGAGCAGATCCTACAACAAAGACGCATCTTGGATTCAATCTGAAGTTGATGCTGCCGATGAACTTGTAGAAACAGTGGAAGATGTTCACCAATTCTCGGAAGAGGACCTCTTCCAAGCAATTAAGAACATGGGAAACTGGAAGTCCCCCGGGATTGATAAGATCCAGATTTATTGGATTAAGAAATTAACAGCAATACATTCTCATCTATCAAAGGCTGTTAATAAAATTTTTGAAAACCCAAAGGAAATCCCGGAATGGCTCACACGCGGCATCACGTATTTGCTACCCAAAGCGGGAGACAGCTCTTTGGCGAAGAACTACAGGCCAATTACTTGTCTGCCAGTACTGTACAAAGTTATAACTTCAGCCATAGCTGACAAAATGTATAGACATCTAGATAAGAATCATCTAATGCCAGCTGAACAAAAAGGATGTCGTAAAGGCTCTTATGGCTGTAAGGAAATCTTGCTACTGGATAAAGTCATCTTGAATTATGTAAAGAAACGCAAACGTAATTTGAGCATGGCTTGGATTGACTACCAAAGGCCTTTGATAGTGTACCACACGATTGGATTTTGAAGAGCCTGGAGATCTATCGATTTCATCCTAGACTTATTGAATTTTGCAAGGCCAGTATGAAATCGTGGAGTACCAGGTTACTAATACACAGCGGAAAGGAAGCAGTAGAAACCAGAAGTATTCAGATTAACAGGGGTATTTTTCAAGGAGATTCACTATCCCCTCTGCTGTTTTGCATTAGTTTGATCCCACTATCGAGACAGTTGTCACAAGCTGACTTTGGTTTTAAGCTCCATGGTGATGAAAGGCCAGTATCACATTTGTTTTACATGGATGATCTGAAAGTGTTTGCCAAGAATGAAGCGTTTCTCTCCCAAATGCTGTCTGTCGTGAATGACTTTAGCAATGACATCTGCATGAAGTTTGGTCTTGACAAGTGTGCAAAAATCAATTTAAAAAGAGGGAAACTCACAACGTCTGAGAACATTGAAATTGATACGCACACTGTGATTCAAGATCTTGAGCCAGGTAAACTTACAAATATCTGGGCATTGAAGAATGTGAAACCATCTCGAATGACAGAATGAAAGAGAGAATTCGTAGGGAGTATTATAGGAGAGTGAGACTGGTCCTGCAGTCCGCTCTGAATTCCAGGAATAAAATATCTGCAATAGGTAGTTTGGCGGTACCTGTAGCCGAATACAGTTTTGGACTAGTGGACTGGACTGAGCAAGAAATTCGCACCATGGATCGAAAAACCAGAAAACTGCTAACAATGCATCATGTTTCCCACCCTCGAGCTGATATACATAGACTTTATGTGTCACGTAAGGAAGGAGGAAGAGGCCTCAGGCAAATTGAGGCCTCCTGGCACAACGCAATAGTCGGGTTGGGAAGTATGTAGTCAGCCATCAAGACGACCCTCTAATGAGGCAGGTCATGAAATCTGACCGAAGAATGGGAAACAGAGGCATTGTTAGTGTAGCAAGAAACATTGCGAAGAAAACTAGGCAAGACACGTCGAATAACACAGACACTGAACTTCTGATGCTGCTAAACATGAAATGTTAGACACAGAAAATGTTAAAGAAATCGTGGAGAGACAAACCACTCCACGGTCAATACCTAAAAAGAATGGACAAGGTGCAGATCAATAAAGATCAATCATTTATGTGGCTTAAAAGGGGAAGGATGAAGCCAGAATCGGAAAGCACTTGTAATAGCTGCCCAAGATCAGGCCTTGAGAACACGACATTATGATAAAGCGGTTCTCAAAATTTCCCAAGATGACAAATGCCGCATTTGCCTGGAGCAAGTAGAAACCATTGATCATATTGTCTCAGCTTGTCCAATCCTAGCAAAGACCGAATATCTTAAAAGACATGACAGGGTGTGTAGCTACCTCCACTGGCAGATCTGTACCCCCCTCGAAGTTCCAAACACATGCCCCAAGTGGTACGAACACTCACCGAAACCGGTGACGTCTGTTGGATTGTGTACGATATTGTACGACCAACAAATTCAAACTGATCGCACGATAGCGGCAAACAAACCGGATATAGTTATCCGGGATTTGTCGAAAAAATCGTGTTTACTTATCGATGTTGCTGTACCTTGCGATCAAAACGTCGTTACCAAGGAGGCAGAGAAACGTCTTAAATACAAGAGTTTGGAAATCGAGATCAGCCGAATGTGGGGCATAAAAGCACAGGTCGTCCCGATAGTTATCGGAGCTCTGGGATTTGTTCCGCAAAATTTGTGTAAGAACTTGTCTAAACTCCCAGGTAATTCAAAAGACTGGGAAGTGCAAGAAATTGCTTTATTTGGAACAGCCCACATTTTGCGTAAAGTATTGTAGAGGCACTGATAGTCACCGAATCTGCTCCTTAGGTAGCTGGTTGCAACCTGGAGTAGATTTTATATTCAGCCGACTCATAAGATCTTTAGTCGTGATGTAATTGAATAATAATAATAATAATAATAATAATAATAATAATACACGAGTGGGCGCGGTTGAGCACGGAGTGCTGTAGCTAGAATGTTTACTTTCCCGTATACGTACGTATATGCGGAACGTAGTATAAGGAAAGTTATGTAATGCTGCGCGAAAAAACGGCGAATTTTCGGCAGAAAAAAATTCATTGTCGGGCCGTAATAACGAAAAAGCGGATAAACCCAGTTGCTAAATTAATAAAAAAAATCCCCCACACAGGGCCGTCAGATGAACGAGAACGCGAATGGCCTTCGCAAAGGTTTGGGGCATGCGGCGATATCAGCTTAGCGAAGTCGCTCGGTCACAGGCGGGAAGCAGGGGTGAGGAAACTTCCTGCGAATGCGGCGAGTTGGGTCAAACACACGGGTAGGTGTATCATAAAGAAACATTTATTAAATTTTATCAACTTTTAATGAAAGTTGATGAGTAAACAGAAACTACAGTTATAGAACCATTGATCATTACAACAAGGAAACATTAACGCTAATTTCCACTTAGAGAATGCAGTATGAAATCAGTCTATTAACAGTAATTACAAATAATTTAAATGAATATTTTGAAGAAAAATATAAACCAGTACACTATACTATATCAAGATAAGTATTAAACAACATAATTTCAGGAACACATTGTCACTATTATTGATAATAAACATTTAACGAAATATGATGAGCATATCTTTCGGGGGAAAATACACGTGATAAACACTTAAAATATTATATCGTCGTATAAAATATAATGATGAAACGTAACACTATTTTTGGATTTGTTATAACCTAAAACTTAAGACTAAATTAAAATAATGAAGCTTACTATTTAGACGTGTCACCAGGATTTTGCCTATCTTCTCCGTCAAACTTTTTATAGTATCCATGGAAGATTTCGTAACGCCTTTTAACAATGCTCTTTTTGTTATTAAATACTTTCTGCATATTAAACAAAGCGCATCACCTCCGCGCTCACCTCAGAAGAAATCAAGAGTTCAATGGGACTGAAACTTGTCTTCTTGTTGTTGAAATCTTCTTGCGTTCCACCATGATTGCCTACTATACATCCCTTAGAAATCGGAGCGCGGACTTCCCTTCGCCGCGGGCACTGCGTACCCTTGCAGAGCGCAAGCGTGCTCTTAGTGCATACGTGCTCCGATTGACAGTCCTGCCCTAACACGTGGTGTAGCCAGAATCCCCGTTTTCTGGGTCCTTGATACCGAAAAACCGATTGAAAGCAAAACGTCCGGCCCGCCTGTGTATGTGACCAACACTATCGCCTAAACTATGCGTTCAATTTTTTTCCAAATTGAAGAAACCCCTGTCTATCTGGCCAGAGTCGAAGCTCGGCATTTTTAAAAACATTTGTTAATTTTTAGGGGTACTTTAAATGAAGCCCCCGGATATTTTCGAAATTTTCTCAAAAACCGCTCCTAATTTTTTGTTTAAATTTCTTGTAAAAATAGAGTAAAATACACTTATTACGATGTCATGTCCGATATTCACGGTTAACTCTTAAATTTTCGAAAATTGCTAAAGTTCGATTATTTTTTGGGCTCTTCCTACAGCTACAAAATTGAAGTTTGGTATCTTTCCTTCAAATAAAATTTGTTCTCCATAGTAAGTGCTTTTATTATGGTCGTGTACATTTTTTTGAGAATTTTAGTAGTTTTCGCGCAATATTGCATGCAATATGTGCAATTTTAAAAAATTACAAGAACAATATTTTCTCAAAAACGGCTACAATTTTTTTCTTTAAACTTTTGGTACGGATAATGCTAAATGTTGTCTATTAGATGACATAAATTCAATATTTCTCTATTCTATTGCTTTTTCAAAAATTACAAAAATGAAATTTTTTGACTTGTCTTTCACGTCGGTAATATTTATACTAGCGGCGATTTGTTTATATCATTTTATTAACGAGTATATGTGCTTTAAGTAACGTCAAGTAAAGTTTCTCGAGAACTCGCCGTTTTCTGAGCAAACTAGCTCGAAATTCCGCATTTTCAGAAACGCTCAAATGTTATTTTCTCAAAAATAGCTCCAAACTTTTTCTTCAAACTTTTCTATCGGATAGCGTTAATTCCACTCTTTAATAAGACGTAAAGTTCAATTTGGGGTATTTTTTGTTTTTGCGAAAATTAGAGAAATGTAATATTTTTGAAAGATCTCTCACACCTTTAATATGCACATTTCCAGCAATTTGTAAACACTATTGTATTTGTAAGTTAATGTTCTTCAAATTACTTCAAATTAAGTGTTTCGAAAACTTTCTGTGAAAAAGAGCTTCAAATTTCGCAGTTTTAGTAGCGCTTAAACGCCATTTTCTTAAAAACGGCTCCAAAGTTTTCAGAGAAAACTGCCATTAAGGACGAAGTTTTTAGTGTCCTTTAATATTTTAAAATTAATATTTCCGTTCTACCATTAGAAAATCTAAAAGTTAAGAAAATGTAAAAAAATGTACTTTGGGTGGCGATAGATGGCAGCTGTCACGAGTATGTGGCAATCCTGAATCGCTTGCCCAGACCCAAGAAATAGAAAATATACGGGAAAGCCTGTGCCATTCTGTTTACTGGACTGGTTATACTGGAAAACCTGTGCCACCTCTAAGTTTCATTTTCAAATATTCTTCACACTTAGTTTCATTTTCAAATATTCTTTACGACTGATAGGGAGAAGGCAACGAAGCCCTGACTGCCCTCTGACATGAGGACTCTATTGAAGCCCTCTGACATGAAGAATAGCTGTACTCCATTTTAGAACAAATAAAAGCACAAAGACAGTACAGAGTGCTGGCGCGCTCCCGCCGGAAGGTTAAGTTTAAATCATAGCAACGAGAGTTGTAAACAAAATCTGATAACCAGAAATGTCCGCTCCCGTATAATAGAAACTTCTTTGCATCGGAAAACGAACTATAAATTTGAGATAATATTCTTAATTTGAGATAGTCAAAATAACCAAACTCCCCTCTTCTCTCGCAACTAGCAAAATGAGAGCTCAAGAAAACGTGCGCGAATAATTCTGTGACCACCCGTTTTCCCTAAAGTATAGTCAAAACGAGTCACATTCCTTACCAGCTACCAATCGTAAAACGACAACATTAAGGCACGCTTCATGTGAAACGAAGTGTTGAAGATGTAAGTAGGGTCGGCAGGTGGCGAAGCGCTCCTGGGCTCTAGCGAAAGCTTTCTTTTTGCATAAGAAGCCAGCGATCGGAGATACGGTGTGAAAGAGTCTCATGTTCATGAGCAGCGCCGACTGAGCCGCAGATTTCTGGAAGCGAGGAAACTCTTCTCAGACATATTACGAAGAGGTAATTACAATTATTCTCTAAGACTATGAGTATACTTTGAATATGTACTTAAGATGAGCATAAAATGAAATTACGAGAGTTGAAGAGCGGGAGCACGTGCTAGTCATGTAGGTGGTAAATCTCTGGCTTGGATGTACACTTTCTTTTCAGTTTCTTTACTTTTCTTATCCTTTATTTGGATTCATACTATTTCTCTTGGCTCTTTAATTACGTTATATAACTGGGAAAATAACCAGAGAAATATACAGGATGAGTCACGTAACTTTTGCACATCCTACAACTTTTGAACGGTTGAAGTTATTGCAATGCAGTTTTCACGGAAGTGCATGAAGGAATTGGGCTAATTGGTGCATGTATTTATTTTCATTTTATCACTTGTATTTTACGAAATATTTGAGGTAACTTTGTTTTTTCAAATTGAACTATGCATATTTTTTCACTCTATCATGATGAGCCTAAAAAGATAAATCCAATGATGTATATATTGTCATATGTTAACATTTTTTTGAGTAATTTTGATTATTTTGGTACGAGTGTTTAACGTATATTTTCAATGTAACAGGTCACGCAGCGCTCCACCAGCAAACGCGCGCTCGGTGAAGGGAAGGAAAGGGATCTTAGTATTTGAAAATACGAAACATATTCCAAATATTCACAAAACTGTTGCAGTTTTATACCTGAACTCTGTTTTCCATTCTTCCGCATTTTCAGATTTTTTGTATTACTTAAAGATTGAAAATACGGATTATCACAAGTAGTATGTATTGAAATAAAATTGTTTCCATCCGTAAGTTATTACTATTTGTTTATTAACATTGAAATTGTTTGCTCAAAATAATGTCCTGCGTTACTACTCTTCACAACCTGTTGCATTTCCCCCCTGAACTCTGCTTTCCATCCTAACCATCCTTTCTTTCCTACCTATCCAGTTTGTCAACTTTTGACGTCTTTGAGTATCAATATTCTTTATTCGATGCAACTGTTAGTTATGCTAAGGCAACTTGCGAACCGTCTGCAAAAGGGTTGGATTCCAAATATATTGCCATCCTTGCCATATGGGAAACGGGTGAGAACAGACGCTAGAGAGATTGATTCATTAGGGGAGATTCAGGTAATAACAATTCATAATTCGGTAAAGATGTTGCTTCTGTACGATTATCTACGTGTTTATAATTTGACGTTTTATAAATAAATTTTACGTTAGTATGAAGTTTGGTATAGAGATCTTGTCCTTATACAGATAATAAAATGAGTTTCTCTTTTTTCAATCTTTTCAAACAGTATGTTCTCGAATTAAGAAATGTTGGACATGATACTAGTACACGAAGAATGTCAAAGGAATAGCTCAAGATCTGTCGTGAGGTATCGCGACTTATGTCCAGACCGTCGTCCTATGTCTCGCCAGACTTTTCTTAATGTGTACCCCAGGCATTTGACGTTGAACAGAAAGAGAAAGAGAACAGCCACCAATGAAGAAAGTGAAGTAGCGGTACTGACAATGACATCACCTCATCTACACGTAGGTTCGCGACGTATTGCCAAAGATGAAGTTTTAAGCCAATCCAGTGTAATTCGCATTCTGCACCGCCACAAATTCCATTCTTATCACGTTTGCCTTCATCAATATTTGGGAGGTCAAGATTTTGCAAGGCGCGTAGCATTTTGTAGATTTGCTCTGGGCCAGATAAAGAATGACAGCACGTTTTGGGACCGGTATCATCTACTGACGAAGCAACATTCACTAGCCATGATAACGTGAATTTAAGAAACATGCACTATTGGGCAGTGGAGAATCCACACTGGCTTCGGCGTGTAGAGGACCAGCGCCAATGGAGATTGAATGTATAGTGTGGAATAGTGGGTGATGAAATCATAGGACCATTTTTTCTAGAAAATACTTTAAATGGACCACGATACGCAGAATTTCTGTCGAATATTCTACCGACACTTCTAGAAAATGTGAAGTTGGAGAAACGTGTGAATATGTGGTTTTAGCATGCTGGTTGCCCTGCGCACTATTCAAACGTGGCGACGAACTTTTGAACATCAAGTTCCCAACTTCCCGGAACGTTGGATACGACTTGATACTGTGAGCCGGCCCGCGCGTTCCCCAGACTTTACACCACTAGATTTTTTTTCCTCTGGGGTTTTCTTAAAAACCACGTCTACACAAGAGGCTCCAAGTGCATCGCAAGATATGCGAAGACGCTTTGTAGCTGCATGTTCTGATGTCAAAAAAGAAACACCGCTTGCAGTTAAGAAATCTTTTGAAAAGCGCCTGCAGATATTTGTCTGTCGATGGTGGACATATTGAACGAATGTTTAAGTAGTTTGAATATGTTTAACTACCTATAAGTAATTTATTTGACTACGAGTAATTTAGTATTTTTGGACTATATTTTTATTTTAGTTATTGTCATTATTTTTCTGCATTTTTTTCGTAACGTATTATATTCTCATTAACAATAAAACTATTTGCACGTTTTTAAGAAAATGGCTACACATTTTTACTTTCCCGTAAACGTATACATCCGTCCGTGAACACTGCTAATGCCAAAACCATAAACCATACGTACGATTTCTTCCAAAATGGATATTCCGCGGTCGATCTAGTTCTAGTCAAAGCTTTGAGATTTTGAAAAAGATTCTGTAAAAATTGGGGGTACTTTACATGAAGCCTCCCGGACATTTTCAAAATTTTCTCAAAAACGGCTCCAAATTTTTTCTTTAAATTTTTTGTAAGAATAGAGTAAAATACACTTACTAAGGTGGCATTGGTCTGATTTGCGGCTACCAAATTGCCAAGACAAGAGGTGGTGTTCCCAGACATGGGTTGCAAGTTAAATGTCCAGTATATTTATTTATACCTTACATTTCCTGTATATTTTGTTTTTCATACTTTCTTGGCTTTGACATATTTATTAAAGAGGTTCTATGTTAATGATATATGTGATACACTTCTCAATGATTAAGCTTTATAAAGCTCATCAGTGTTGGGATGGAAAGCATTTAAATCAAATTTAATATTTAGGTTACTTAAAATTTATTAATGACTGCACCAGAATAGTATCCAGTTCTTATAACATAAAATGAGAAATAATGAAATCATTCAAACTTTTATCAACAATAATTACAACAGTTATTTTTCTATGATCATAGATGAAAGCTTATTTTCCAAATCAGGATTTGTTTGGTTATTAGTCTTCATGGTTTCATCTATATTTAGTGCTATCTTCATGAATAATTGAATAACAGAAGGCCATGAACAACGAGGATGGGTAATGAGGAGAGGCAATGACACTGAATATTGAGGATGAGCAACGAGAACTGGTGTTGAGGATGGGCAGAGAGAGCGGGAAGTGAGAACAGAGAGAGAGAGAGAGAGAGAGAGAGAGAGAGAGAGAGAGAGAATAGACAATGAGGACAAAGGGTGACAAGGTTCAATGGGGTGTGTGAGAATGGGCAAGGAGGTAATGTAAAAGTCTTTTTTCCTCAGAAACACCATTGTTTTTGGTCTTCACAAAAGAGTGTTGTTATTATTAAGTCATTATGCAACTAGAGCTATAATGACTCTTCAGCCTAGAGCAAAAAGAAGTAATTCTGACTTCTTCGAAACCCAAATGGTCAAGTATCTTTAGTAATGGGTAGATAAGAATAAACATACAAGATACACTTTCATCTACATTACACTTTTTATATTTGCACAGGTGAGTAATGAACTGATTAGAGCTCTAGTGCTGTATTGAAACTGTAATATCCATATGGGAGTGCTAGTTGACATTATTGCATTGTTATAGAAAAAACTAGTTATGGGACACTTCAAACACTGAGGAAAAAAGTAATTAATATGGATACAATGTTCTACCAATAATATTACAAATTTACATCTTAAAAAAATAAAAAGATACTAATTTATAAATAATATGAGAAAATTCTACATAATTGATTAGATAATTCAATGTTCAATCCTATTCTAATCAAGTTTTCCACAAAGGAGGATAAAAATAATCAGTGTGGGGTAGGGAGCAGGCATTAAATTTTCGGTTTAGATTCAGTCTTTTGTCTTTCCTAAGATTTTTTGAACAGGATAGAACATTGTCAATGTAAATAATTTTATATATTTACAAGCAAATTGAAATGTTTCCTTTTAATAGAAATGCAAAATGGAAAGGAAAACCTTTTTCCCCACAAAATTTCCTTTAGTTTCCTTTGCTGTTTTAACATTAAACACTCAAACTACACTGAACTCTGTCTCTTCTTAACTGATTTCTCTTCTTGGCAATGTGCTCATTGTGTCACTATCAAAACTTGCAACACGTCCGCCAGTTAGCTCCACAGAAGCACGTCTGAAATTTTAAAAGAAGTATAAAGTTCAATTTTTTGAGTAGAAATATATTTTGATACATTGAAAACCATTTTTTAAATTTTCATCATCAAGTATTCATATTAGTACTAACAACATGAATGCCAAATGTAATAGGGTAAGGAGTCCTTGGTGTATTTTTTATCTCATAAATATAATTATTAAGAATTTTTTTAACATTGTTTAAAATTTCTCATACACATGTTTTGGGAAAAGCTATCAGTGGATTTCACCAACACTCGTCAAATCTCTCTTGACGATCGTCATTTTTGACGAACGTCAAAATCTTGACGCATCGTTACGTTTCACCAACGCTTTTCTGTTAGAAATGACGCCCCGTTAACTTTGACGATTCGTCAAGGATCGTGTGTCGATTTTTTTCTCCTCGTACAGAGGTTGGCTATCATGTCGGGTTACAACGCGGTTCCGCATTGGCTATTGAACCTGTTGACTACTGAAGACGAACTATTATATTCGGTAGGTTGGCACGAAGTCCACAGTAGATTTCGTGGTTCGCACATGAAGAAAATCACATATTTGCACACTAACGAAGAAATACATTTTTATTTCTGAATTGTTCTAATTCAATTCCCCTGAAGACAAAATTTGCACATGTGTGCAGTCTGTCATCGCTGTATCTCCAGAAATGTTCGCTATTATAAAAAAAATGTGTTTTTGGTTAGGGTTCGACACCCCATGGAAATACCACATTCTATGGGCATAGAGAAGGATTTGCGAAAGAAACAATCTTTCTATTTACGCAATCGCTCTCTGTGATGACAAAATTCCATTGCAATTGCCGGAGGAAATGTCATGCAGCATAAAATATTAAAGATATTTACTGGGCAGGGGCGTTTATTTGTTTGAGGGATATTCAAAACGCAGTTTTATTTCTTCTAAATTCTTCAGTAACACCGTTTTCGACATTCTCTCGATATGAATTGAAGATCTTCCAATTATTAAAAAGTATATATTTTTGAATAATTGCTTGTTCTAGATCCATGGTTTGTAATTATGCAAAAGTTAAGCATCAAAATTATCTTCCATGATATCACACATGCCCCACTTGCACAGCAAAAAAGTAAAATAACTAGTTTAATGAAATACAATGCACGCGTTTGATTCACCCTAACCTCACAACAGCAGTTTAACGAATCGTCAAAGACGTTGATGGCGGGGTGCCGGTCCATCAAAATTTGACGAATACTTTGACGATCGTCAGGCGAAAAGACCTTGGTGAAACGTAAATAAGGCGTTTGACGCGCCGTCAATGGTTTGACGTCCGTCAAAGCTGCTGATCAGCGTTGGTGAAATCGACCGTATGTGTTAGGATTACACAAAAGGGCGAAGGGCAGCACACAGCTCACTTCCGAGCGACCGACGCGGACTGACTGGCGTTCCTTCGGTTCTCGACGAGGGCGATGTACTCGATCGTCTCTGGTCACTTCCGCCTTCGACTTCAAGAATCTCATCTCACACCACCTGCTGTGATCGTCGATGAATTCCACGAAGTATTTCGCTCCCGCTAGAAACTCCTTCTTCATCGGCCCACACACATCCGTGTGTACGATCTCGAGAATCTTCGATTTGCGACCGGACTCCTTCGGGAACGATGACCGCGTCATCTTGCCTTGCAGGCTGCTTGCAGGCAGATCTTGCAGTCGAAAGCATAGACAAACTATACTGCGATTTTTGTACGAAGAGCTCTCAAGGCCACTCAAATCCCATCTTCGCGATGGAATATGTCGTGTCGTGTGTTCGTGTCATTCACAGTCGTTCCGCTAGATTTCGCACGATCGCGACCGTATGAAGCAGTGCTTGCGATCATGCGACTTCTACCGGCAAGACCGAGAAAAGACGCCAAATGCCGTGACATATTCCATCGCGAAGATGGGATTTGAGTGGCCTTGAGAGCTCTTCCTACAAAAATCGCAGTATAAGAAGAAGCTTTGGTGCTCTGTGGTCGAAAGTCTCGGTCGCTCGCGAAGTGAGCTGTGTGCTGCCCTTCGCCCTTATGTGTAATCCTAACACTATGTAATGCTGAAAAACTCTAACTCAATATTTTAAAGAAATATAAGAGTTTTGGATGTTCGTGATATCAAAATAGTGCTTTTTGTTTTGTTGGTTTGTTTCCCTCCCTCCCAAAATACTATTTGTCTGCCGGAAATACCACAGTATAATAGTACATATATTTTCATACAAATTGTAATATATCTAAAATGCAATGAAAATGTTGCAATTTAAGTATACCTCCAATATTTCAGTTTTCATATACAAATGTCTCTTCATACCATGCTTGAAACAGCCAGGGCCTGCTAACTTGACATAGGCCCTAGGCACAATTTTTTCATAGGCCTCAGAAAAAATTTTAGGGCCTTATTGAACTGTAATTATTAGACTTTTTGGAATTTAAAACGTACAGAATAGAAATAGAAATAGAAATCTTATATCAGTATAGAAAGAGAAATCTTAAAACATTGAATTTGACACTACTATCAAATATTTTACCGAATCCAAAAATTGGAAAAAAAAATTTTTTTTAGAAAAAACTTTAGATTACCTAAAGCCATTATATTATAATATTCTAATTATAGACCTAAAAATTGCATTGTAATATATAAATTATTGAAGTTACATTTTTAAGGTTAAAAAGTTGAAAATTTTCTATAAATATGATTTATTTATTTTTAGTCCTGAAATAAACAAAAAAAAAAGTATCAGGAGGCCTTATCACAGGCCCCACGTACATAGGCCCTGGGCACTGTGCTTAACATACTGGTCCAGCCTTGAACACAGAACACTTTCTTCTAAAACCTACTTGTAAGTAAAATTCATTTTTTTGTGGCACACATGGTCAGTAACATGCTTAGCAATGCAATTTTGCTTATTTCATTGATATTCAAAAGCATTCATTGCAGTAGCAAAAAAATATATTATCTTCACATTCATTAATGAACAATTTTCTCAAAATTACCTTTTGTTATTTCACAAATAAAAATTTAAACAAAAAATGACAGAAAATGTTGATGTATAATTACAGTCTCCTATGAATTAATCAAGTAAAGGATTGGATAATTGAAAAAAAATGAGTAAAAATGTATTATATATATTGAACTACTTTCAACATGTATATTGAAAGTAGTGTTATATTTAACATTAGACGTTGAGAATTTAATTGAAGATTAAATGCTCTTTTGATATGGATATTTTTTTGGGAATTTTGAAGCCATTTTTGAGATAATTTTCTTTGAGCATTTCTGCAAATGTGCCAGTCTGAGTTAATTAAACTCAAAATTTTGAGATTTCGAGAGACTGTTTGAAAGATCATGTTTAAAGCATTTGTGTTCTCAAAATGCATTAAATTATGAAATTCATCTGTAATGTAAATATTAATAAAGTACATACTTCAACAAAATAACAAACATGTAATTTTTGAAAAAGCAAAAGTTTAAATCAAAATGGTACTTGTCTTATACAATTTAATGCATTGTACTCTATTTGAATTTAAAAAAATGATGAAAAAAATAGAAAATTTATATTAAATCTTGTTTAGTTTTTACTTTCTCATAATTTTATTCAAAATTGCACAAAACTACAATCAAGTTGTACTTAACATTGTTTAAAGATTTTCTTTCCTGAAGATAAAAATATCTTTCATAATTCAATTAAAGAAATGGGTCCAAACAAATTTGTAACTTTTGCGATATTTTTTAAAATTCAAAGGTTTTAATGAAGATCTTATCAGTACTAATGAATGAGCTTCCCCAATCAAATGATAAAAAAAAAAGTTTGAAGCCATTTTTGAACTGTTGAAAGGGTTGCTCTCAAAATTTAAAGATATATTTCAAATTCACAGACCTTTGGATACATTGATTTTGGAATATTTCTGTGGAGAAAATCCTGTGAATGTTTTAGGCATTTGAGTAGACAAAAGAGAGACAAATAGGCAAATAAAGATGGACAAATGGTTTAAAAATTCAACTTTCTCTGATAGAGAATGGTGTTAAGGACTCCCAAATCATATTTATGTAAAAATTTTATTATTGATTTTTTTCAGCATAACAAAAATTTCCCTATATCATGTATATGAGAAAGGTAAAAAAAAATGCAATATGGATTTAATTTTGAGACCTTTGGATGACTGTGAGACCGTTTCCTGTAGCGTGAATAGGACATAGAATAAGATTCTCTCTGAGGTCAGAGCTTGTGGTGCAGGCAGATCATGCAGAGCTCAGTGTGGGTTGGAGAAGCAGGTTGACTGAGGGTAATGGCTTTTTAATAGCTGATTGAGATAAACAAAAGAATATAATGGCATAGGGAATGTTAAATAATTACCTTTGCCAAATAATATAAGAATACTATTACTTCGTATTGCCCAGGTATTTATTGACTATCCTGCTTGATATACTCACCCCACAAACTTTGCCCATCTTAACTGCCTCTCCTACAGTTTCCCTGCCTACTTCACCTGCCCCACATTGCTGTGTACAATGTCTTGGAGCAATGGTGCCTTGCCCAAACTTACCTTAAGAATATTCCTAGACTTCTAAATGCTGTCTAGATGCATTTAGATTGCATTAAACAAAATTTTAATAAAAAACACATTTTGGGGTAACATTTTGAATTGCAACCCTCTCTTTGGTTTTTCTCAATTAGTATAATTATTTTTGCAATAATAATCTAAAAATCATAGAATAATCTCTAGAACAAGCAAAATTATTTATTGAATTTCTTCTGTTGATTGAGTACCTAATGCTTCTTTTATTGAATGCCTCTTGTTCTGAGGTTTAAATTTTTAATCAATGAATTAATTGTTTTCTTACCTTTTCAAAGTGTCATTGTTTGTTGTGTCATCATCACTTTCTTGATTCTTCTGTTTGTTTCTCAGTATTATTCTATACACACCATACAAAATAAGCAGTACAATTGGCACTAATACAGCAAGGATAATTCCTGATGTAATACCAGCTTGTCGTGATGAATACTCCTGCTGACCTGTTATTGAACCATTATTAATTGTAAGCATTATTTAGTCGATAATATAAGAATCAAAATTACAAAACCAAATAAAAGAAAGTATTTTAAATATTTGTCTCAAGCTAACTAATTGAGAGCAAAGAACTTATGACAATTCCACGTTGAAATTCCATGAGTCCCTTCCATTAACCATAATGATTTAGGATGAATTGGGTCTGGACAAACAGATGCAGGTGTAACAGATCTGAAATTCTCACTAATTTAATTCTAGGAAATCTGTAAACCCAAGTAATAATTTTAGTAACATGTTCCTTCAAAATCTATGCAATTCTTTAAAGATATGTAGAATATTAAGAAAATTCAAATTCAAATGTCTTTTTAAAGAAGACAAATTTAGTTTAGCCCATCATCAAAACAAAGAGGCATAAATATTTTCAGTTTTTAAATGTTATAATAATTTATTAGTTATATAAAATTTGAAATTATTACAATACATTAATTCAAATGCTCTAAGGAGGATTAAGGATGGAATAGGTAAACAGAATGGAAATATTTTCTTTATACAATGTATGAAAGGAAAATTTTCCACTCCACATATCTGAAATCTGAGCTTCTTGGTACCAATAAAAATAAACTAATATGGGTCTTTGTCAATCATTTTCAATAATAACGATTTTTAAAAACTGTCCTGTCTGCAAGACTGAACCTTCAGAAATGTGGAATAGAAAATTATTCAAAGCAAAATAAAGCAATTCTTAAGAAATGTTTTATTTTAATAAAAAAGTTCTGTTTTACAAACAAATATGTTTTTCTTTCTTAATACATGAACTATACCTATACAAAACATAACTAAATCAACGTCTTAATTGAAGAAAATTTTTGTTCAGTAAATGTACATGAACTAATATTTCACTAAACTGAACACAATTTAAAATTGGTGCAAAAACTTGATGCATGATCGATTTGCTAATGTAGAAAGAAAAAATCTATTAATAATGCTGCTCATGAAATAATTTGCTTTTTCAGAGACAAAATTTCTTAAAATCTAATAGATATCAGTTTGACGACTTTTTTGTACTGATGGTTCACTTGATACTGAAGGTTCAGCAGCTGTGCTAGTTGAAGGCGAGACATCCTCTAAATCCCACACCTTCTCCTCAAAATCAACAGGTGGCTTCCCTGGAAGTGGCTCATTTGTGTAATATACCCCATCATAATGTTTTGGTTTCTTCTCTGGTGATAAGCTGCTACTTGTACTAGTACTCAATTTCTTTTCACTTTCTCCTTCATCCGAAAAATTTCTTTGTTTTGTGTCAGTTGGACTTCCTGATACCTGCCAATCATACTTCCAGGAAGGAGCTGGCTCCTCTAGTTTTTCTTTTTTCCTCTTGAGCCAGCAATATGTGAGAACAATTATAAATAATATTGGTACCAAGATGCCCAGGATAATACCACTAATTATACCAATTTGCCGGGAGGAATATTCCTGGTGTCCTGTGACAAATTAGGAGGAAATTCTTGGATTATTTTATTAATCATTACTTTGGCTGAAGATTGTTAATAGAAATAAATTATACAGAAATCAAAATCATATAATCCTCACAAATAATTAATGAGAAAAAAGCTTGTGATACTGAATTTGAGTTCTCCCAATGGATTGGACCACCTAATTATCATAATTATCATCAAATGCAAAGATATTTCCATTTGAAGACTCAGGGGAGAGGGGGAGAGACAAGAGAGAGAGAGAGGAGAATGTCTAGCAGCTGCTGGGTTCCACTAGTTAGAAATACTAATACTTAAGTAAAGAATGGCCTTTGCAATTATTAACCTGAAAGTTACAACTCACTTCCTATTGAAATTAAAAGCTCACCTTTTTTCAACATAACAATAACAGTTTAGGAAATATTTTATTACCCTTACTTGTAGTATAAGTACGTATTGCAAATATTGTATTGTTGATTATCAGATTGTTCTGTACTTACGTAAACATTCAGTGTATCCATATTCTGGAAGATCCCATTGTCCATTAGCATTACATGTTCTTCTTTTATCTCCAATCAATATGAAGTTCTCATCACACTCAAATGTAACTTTGGATCCAGGAGTAAAATAAAAATTACTTTTTCTTCCAAAGCGTGGTGTCTCCAGCACTCCGCATGATACAACTGAAAAAAATAAATCACAATTAACATTTTCTTTCTTTCTTTCTTTATTCTAATAATTAATATATGAGAATTTTGCTTCTTTAAAAATAATCTGTAATCGTTTTATTACATTTATTAATTACATTTCACTATCAGTTATCTAAAGGTATGGTAGAGAATTACTAAAAGAGTTTTGAATATTTTAATAATATGGAAAATTGCATATCACAACTTTGAAATTTGTCAACTCTAAATAGTATTTGACAATGCTAAGTTAGTAATCAAGTGAATAAATAAGCTGATCTTATAAGTATTTGCTTGTGTTCTGAAGAAAATCCCAAAATATTCTCATAAACTCTCTTTTATGCATAAAAATGAAGACTTCTGCAGCCGTAAGTATTGTTTTACATGTAAGTAAACAGTATATAGGTAGCACTGTATTCAAATTAGTACAGTCCATATTTTGTTTGTCATATTGACCTTGTTCTGGGGCATGATACAATCAAGCAGTCAAGTATTCACACCTTGAGGAAGCTTAACAGGCAATGGCTGAAATGGTAGCAAGATTGTCCTTGAAAGCCACCTGAGCATCTCTGAAAACAATTTTTCATCACTTTTGCCCATAAAATCAAAACTCACCATGTTTTTCATTTTCTGCTTTCATATTAGAGAATTGATCTTGATAAAATTTAGTAAATTGAGCCATTTCTCGATTGAGAGTGAGTGCATAATCAAATTGGCATTGATACGAATCTCCACAAAAATTTTGAGCATCTTCTATGTCTTTGTTTCTTGATGACCTAAAAGGAACAAAACAATAATTATATTTATATTTTTTAAAATTTAAATGAGTCCATACAGTCCATGAATTCTCACAAATGATAAACTGTCTTTTGTTTAGAATGAACAGTCTGAATGACCAACATAATTTATAAATAGTTTGGCAATAGTTATAAAAATGTTTGTATCAGAGAATAAATTGGGGAAAAAATGTTGAGGAAAATTTCAGCCAGCTTGGATGATAATGATTATCTAAGCCACAGATGGGTTGAAATTTAATTGGGTTTTAACATAGGAAATCATGGTTTTTGAGAATCCTAAATGTAACTTTTTTATTTTTCAACATTTTGACATGAAAACAGCTATTCTGGAGTTTGGGATCACTGCACATGTATTCAGTGCCAAAATATTAATTTGAATTTTGACAACTCCATCGCAACTGTTGAATCAGACATCATCAAAGAACTGACAGTTTTATTAAAAGTTGACCAAATTGGCTGAAATTTAGCAAACTTTTTTTTTTTTCTTTCTGAAGCAATCTTTCACATTTTAATGGAAATCCTAATTAACATAGCATTTTTCAATATTAAATGAAAACATTCAGTTTTTAATTTAGATACTTGGCAATATACTACTACCGTTTTATTTCAATGAATGACTGTAGTTCTTCAAAACAAAGAAAGACTTAGTATGTAGGTAATCAAAAACTCAGTAATAAGAGTAAAAAACCACATTCTTTTCGTAATTGCATTTACATGTTGTGCTTAACTAACTAGCTTGTTTTGGAAAGTTTGAAACAAACACATTTTTGGAAATTAAAGAATATTAAAAATGACAAAATACAGACCTATTTGTTGGCACAATTTCAAATATGCTTTTTCTGTACTCTGGAACAAATGATCTATTTCCATAAAAATTTGATCCACGCATATTTTCTCTAGTAAACAGTGCTTTTCCTATTTCATCATTATCTTTATCTTCTAGCATCCCTAAATAACAAAGCAGAAATTAGAAAAATCAGAAGAATAATCTAAATAATTTTGAAATTGTAAGAGATGAAATACTTACATTCCAAGGCGAAATCCCTGTGCACTCGTTCAAAGTTGTTCAAGTTATTACCAATATTCACCACATATCCATTAGGCAAAGTAAAGTCATCTGTCATGTCAAAGCTCCAATTACCAAATAATCCACGTGTTTGATTCTACATGAAGTACAAAGAAGCAAGTTATTACAAATTAACTGGCAAAATTTAAAGGTAACAGGAGTTACATTGTAGAACACTGAAAATATGTTGTATGTGTTTTTTTTTGTTTTTGTTTTTGTTTCTTTTTTGTTGGTTTTTTTTTGGTTTGTTTTTTTCCTTTTTCTTTTTTTCTTTTTTACACCATCATATTTTATGTGTGTGTTTATTCCATCCAGACCATTCCTAAATTTCAGACTGTACTTACTTGATCCCGATTAGTCTTGCATACAATATAACCAACAGTATAACTATTTTCAAAAGTTATACAAGAGTAATGTTTCATTTCATTTACAAGATGGAGAATTATTGCTTTCATCAAGAAGCTATAATGCTCCACCATCTATTTTGCTGAGAAAATTTGGGGACTAAAGGTTGATAAAATACAAGAGGTGATCAACAGCTCATTCTCTTGAATTATTTGCATCTTGTAATTTTTTAAAGTTTAGAGACATCAATGAAAATTTAACCTGTGCCATTTTACGAGTCTAGTTCCTTCTATTTGAGAAAAAATTAAAGAAATAATTTGGAACTGTTTTCAAAAAAATCTTGTTTTCAAAATTGCCTTTATTGAAGCCTCAAGGACATTTTCAAAATTTGCTCGAAAAATGTCTCCAATTTTTTGCTTTGAAATTTTCTCAGATATAGCAAAAAATGTGTATAAAATTGAGGCTGGTCCAATTTTCTCAGAGTTTTTGAAAATTGCAAAATTTCTTAAATTTTTTTTGGCATTTTCCTACAAATACAAAATATAAGACATTTTTCTTAATGATATCTTCTGTTCTTTAAAATTAGACTTTTAGATGAGGTCATGTACATTTTTTTCAAAATGTGAGTAACTTTCATATCATTTCGCATGAAATACGTAAAGGCAATTTAAAAACAAGATTTTCTCAAAAATGGTCCCAAATTTTTTCTTGAAATAATACTTTCACATGTAAATATACTCGTATTTTTATTAAAGTTGTTCATACAAGCAGACAATGGACAGACAGACAATTGATTTTGTATTGTATCATTTGTATAATTATATAAGCAAGTTGAAAAAGTATTTAAAAGCTGAAAATTCAAAAATCACTGACAGACACTTCAGATTTATTTACCAGTATTGATAATTCTGTGTTTACATTGAACATGTTAGAGAGAGGATACACTAGTCTGTCTCCTTTGTTGTTTGAAAAGCATTCAGTGTTTCCTTCTGCTATTTCAACTCTTGCTTCTTGATCTCTAGAGCTAAAGGTTTTGTGTAAAGTAAGCTTGTAAAAATGGCACAGATCAGATTTTTGTTGATCTCTTTGAATTTTCAAAAATTGCAAAAGTTATTAATAATGTGTGAAAGTATGTGCTGTAGTAGCTCCACTAGTTTTCTTTCTTTGTCTTTTTCTCTTCAAAAATTTTGAATGGAGAGTGCCCTTTCAAATGACATGGGGCCTTGGAAGGGTTAGTTTTACTACTGTTTCAATGTGCTGACCAATTTGGAGAAGTGTAATGTAAGTTTGCTTTGATAAAAATAACATAAAATTTCTTTGCTCTTTTTTGTGGAAAAAAAACAAACAAAAAACAACTGAGTAATCTTTTGTCGAACTGTACTCTTAGTCAGTTTTCCACAGTAAGGGCAGTGTGTCTTGTGAGACAAGGAAGGCAATTTGTGCTTTGAAGGAAAATACAGGAAAAGATATAGAAACTAGCATATCAATTCTATGCTAAATTTTTCAACAAGGAGATGAGAAACCTCAGTGATAATTCTACAATCATGCATGGCCTTCTCAGGATTAATTTTCCACAAGGACATTGTAAGTGTGCATCAGAGTGATGCTGACACACGAAGATAGAAACCCAAGTGAGAGTCCTCACGAAAATGGAGCATGTACATATTGTTCCATTGCTGGGATAGACCTGCTTTGGAGGATTTCAGTACACCATGATTTGTCCCTACACTTGAGTGTAATTGTATGATACTTAAATCTTTTTAATACACATTTTCAGTTAATCAACTTATATATTTATAAGTTGAAGGTTCTAACTGCTGGATAACTATTATAGTGAATTCCCACATCAAAAACATTCCTGGCCTTTTTGCTGCAGTCACTTGCAACGTCTTATCATGTGTGTCTACGTGTTTGATTTTGTCATACTACTACAACATACACAAGTACAGTTTGCTTTCATGCAGGCCAATTGATAGATGAACTGTTTGATAATGAGTTAAGCAATTAATAGCTTTCGTACTTTGTGAGTTTAGGACATCTGTTAGCAATATTTTCAGAATATCAATGTTCAGATATTAAAGTTTGTTTGTTAATTGCAACATTCTTATCATTTGTTATATCTGACAACTCAAAACAAAATAATTTGAGTTATCATGTCGCTTTATATCAGATTAAATGCTTTAGGGTAAGATTTAAACTTTTTTTTTTACTTACAATAAAACTCCACGGTAGGTAAACACGGCAAGATAAATATCCTTTATTTTCCACTACTTCAACTCCAGCTCCTGACTGGAACATGACGATTACTTCAGACTGGTTGAGAATATAAGATGGAGTGTATACAATGACACCTGAAAAAATTACATTCTCTGATAACATGATAGAAAAAGTAAAAAAACATACAGAAATGCATCAGATAACTTGCCACCTTGTTAGAAAATATACATTCTGCTGAAGTGTGATGAAAAACCCCAAAATTATTGAGAAAAGTATTAATTAATCTAGTATATTATGAAAAGAAATTATCTAATTCTTGAAAAGCCATTGAGTAATAAAATTTAGTTTTACACATTCTTAAAGAATTTGAATAACAAATTAATAAATTACTCAGTTGCAAACCTAAGCAGAGTTGAGTAATTATTAGAATACATTTTACTACACTAATGGCCACTTTTTCCTAAAAACTAATGTTTCTAAAAACAATTTCCTAAAGATCAAGTTTCCTAAAAACTAATTCACATAATGGAAATTTCCTAATCTATATTTTCCTAAACATTTCCTAAAAATCTGTATTTTTCAAAAGGAAATAAACATGCACATGAATAAAGTTTATTGTCTGCGCTTTGATTTTTTTTAACATATAGAGATGTAGTGAGTAATCCAATATTCTTCCTTTCTCTTGATATTTTGCGTATTGGAGTACCAATACTTTTAGCCTCTTCTGTAATGCAACAGATTTCCTTTTGAGCTTTTACAGTTTGTCCCATTGAAAATTCACCAATGGACATTTCCGTATCTGCTTACTCTTTTCAGAGCTCTCAGAAAGCTACAAGTGGGATGGTGTTTACCTACTATGAGTTGAAATCTGTTCTGAAATCACTCAGAAATACTATTTAAGATCTGGGCAAGTTCTGGATTGTTGCCTTATAATAATTCCATAGTTCTGATGGGTAAAATGGTTGTACAGCCCTCCTGTGATCTTTTGCTCTTCTGCCAGTCACGTAGGTTTCTTCAAAATAATTGAAAACAACACAATTCTTCTGACTTGTAGTCTCTCAATTGTTCAAAAGTGTCAGGGACATTCTTTGCTGGGCCAAAGGCCAAAGCTAAAAGCATATGTGTCAAGACATTTATCTATCTGCTGGATTGTTATATGCCTTCCGAAGGTCTTTAGCTTGGATTCGTTGATAAATGGATTGTCTCAGATGAAAGAGGCAGCAACTAAAGTTTCAGGGAGATAACATGTCAGTGACACTATTAATAAATTCCTTTTCAAACTTAATTATTTCCCTATGTGGATGTACAATATTTACACAATAATTTTCTACAGCATTCAATATTTCTCAAAGTGTGTGTGATTAAATATCTTGATATTTTGAAGATAATAAGGCATATATCAAAGGCAATGACAATTGAACATTGTCATCTTCTGGATGTGGGCTTGATCTTGAAATTATGGCTGTGAACATTACTACTTGTCATTCAGACTCTCTTTAAAAGTTCCGATAAGAACCCAGGTAGAACTTTTAAAAAAAAATTTCTAAATTCCATCTTGTTTTGAAAAAAAGTGCTCAAACTTCAGTTTCATCATAATACAAATTTTGCAATAAGAATGTTTCCCCTTGAAAAGCTTATAGATGTCATACTGGAATTTCATTTAAATTTGCTAAAGACATGGGATTTTATGGCTGGTCTGGACGGATTTCTCTTTGCCTTGACTTCTTAAGTTTTTCCGTCTCTGGTAAGTTTATTAGAAAAGATACTGTGCAACTCATTTCTCAGTATCTGCACAGGTGGCATTTCCAGATGAAACTCTGCAGTATTTTCCAACTTCAAATGTACCTTCTCAACCTCATCTTCCTTGTGATTTGGAGGATGTGTTTGGGGAGAGACTTTGGCTCCTTTCAGCACCTTTATATTTCCATCTTCCTAAATTGTTACTAGTGCATTTGCACATTCTTTAGATTTCATCAGATAACATTGAAAATGGTCTTACCTTTACAAACCCTGATCTGTAGTAAATTAATCCATTTAAGAGAAGTTTTGCTCCTCTTCTAGACAAAAGTAAAATTTCTGAATTGTTTAGCATGCTTACAATTTTGTGCCTAAACAAGAATCTAGACCTCTTAAAATAACAATTAAGAACATAGGAACATATCCTAGGAATTGATTTTGAACAAAGTAGCCTACCATTTTTGAGAAATCTAAACAAACATAAATTAAATTTTGAGAAAATTGGGAAAATTAAATTTTAGTAATAAAGTATTAGGACAATAGCATTAGGGAAAAACTATTGTGAATTTTTTTTAAGGAAAAATGAATGTTAGGAAGAAATTGTTAGGAAAAGTGTGGGAATCACACATCAAATTGAGAATATTAACAATTGTTAAAATATCATACCAAGAAGTTAGATCAGAGACATACCTAGGTATTTAGGCACTCATGGCAAGCATAGAATTTGTGCCCCTGTCAGGATACTTCAAATTAGGGTTGTTGTTATTTTAGTGGGAATACACTAACTAGCACTCCTTGTGAGTGGCACACATTGCACATGCCATGTCTACCATACAGTAGATATGCTTATGAGTCAGATCCTTCACTTACCTTGGCTCCAAAATAAATTGAACCATCACAATAGAAGAAGTAGTAAGAGAAAGAATAGCAGTGGGAACACATTTTGCCTATAATGGACTTTTCAGAAACATGCTGTTATCTAAAGGTACAAAACTGAGTTATTTGCACTGGCAGTAACATGCCAGTGAATATTAGATAATGAAAGAGTATGCTAAGTGAAGGTGGTTAATTACACCACTACCATGCGTGTACATTTTAGAAATATTAATCTTCACAAAGAAGGCACTTTTAGAAAACAAGGACTCTGTTACTCTAAACGCAGAAGTTCATAACTATGATACTAGACAAAAAAGAAACCTGCATGTCCCACACAGAGAAACTTCACTCTTTCAAAAAAGTACCCTTATAGAAGGCATTACACTATACAACAAACTCCCTAGTGGATTTAAAAGCTTAAACTCTGTACACACATTCAAAAATAAACTGAAAGCTTTCCTGTTAAACTATACATTCTACAGTACAAAAGAATATATACATCATAAACACGTATCTACCCAAATATAAACTAGTACTAATCATTTTTATTAACTCTGTTGCATGGTTTGAAACCCCCAAACTGACTGTTGAATGTAAGAGATGGGCCCAGCCCAGGCATCAACTCATAAGAAGACAACTACTTAGTTATTTATTTTTTCTTTTCTCTCTTTCTTTTTCCTTTCTTTCTTTTTTAATTAGTATAGTTTTTCAATTTTAATATTCATTTCTTTTTTTCTTCTTTTCTGTATTTAATACTTACAAATATCTATATTGTAAGTATATTGTAAGTAAAATATCTACATTTTATTATTATGTACATATGCTGACTTGTCATACATGGCTTATGCTGTATTTATGTGACAAATAAATATATTATTATTATTATTTTATTATTATTTTGAAAGGAAAATAATGAGAAGAATCTATGGGTCAATAAAGAAAATTGATGGTACCAGGAGAATAATATAATTTTGAATTTAACAATTTCATTAAGATTGTACATTAGTATTAACATAAAAGTTGTAAATCATATTAAATCTCTAAGACTGAGTTGGTTGGAACGTTTCTGTTAAATAGAGGATATTAAGGCAGTAAAACAAATCTTTAACCAGTGCCAATTCTTAACCTGAAAGAAAGGAAGGTGCAAATTGAACTAAATGGAAGGGCAATGTGTTGAATGACATCAGAAGATTGAACATGTAAATATTTGTACAGTCCAAATACATAAAGGCCGAATTTACATAATTCAAGAGCTTAAACATACAGATGACAAGGTCCTGTAAATCACCTTCTGCTCAACAAGTCCTGCCATGTAAATAATTCTCCCACATGCAATTTCAACAATAACCTTAATTCAATATTCTGGGGATGTGTTATTTGAGAACGTAGGCTTCACGCCCTGAGGAAGGCCATTCAGGGCATTACGCCCTGAGGAAGGTCGCAGAATGGCGACCGAAACGTCGGCACCTTTGCCATGGACGCGGCGTCACCCGGACAGCCAACTTAATATTGATGTGTTATTTGTCACAGAATATTTTACATGGAAAACCTTCAAATTAATTTTGTGTAGTAAACTAGTTTTGTGTTGTAGGCCTCATGCAAAGCAATGAAATTTTGTGGCTGCATTAGCTTAGCCATGCCTCCTCTATTTAGTGACCCTTCAACAACTAAGGTAATTAAGAATCAAAAATTCTTTTTAAGAAAATACATAAAAGAAAAATTATTTTTGACAAATAGATTGCAACTGTGAATCTAATTTTAAATGATATAATATTTTCAAAGAACATATTAAATAACTAACATTCGTAAATTAGCACCTTCTATAGCTTACAGTATGTTTAATGTACCAAGGCAAAAAATACTATTACTAATACATACCACGAAAATGTTGAGTTTTTAAAGAGTCTCTATCAAAGTAAACTCTTCTACCATCAGCAAATACATCCAGATGATAGCGCCATCTAGCATGTTCAGGTCGTACACGAATTTCAATTGTTGCTGAGATATTATCTTTAGCTGTGAACAATCAACATTAAATTTCAGTCATTTAACTCTGTTGATATATTTTTGAATTTTCAAAATTTTCAAAACTAACAAATTAACAAATATAACTCATCTTTTTGCTTTCAAAAACTAGTAGATATTATCCATTTTATCCATAGATTTCTTTGTGTTTTTATAAATACTTACATTTTGATGAGTCACAGGGTTATGATATATATCATGGAGTATATACTTAATGGCATTAAGTATATACTTAATGCCAAACTAAAATTCCATAAGATTTATGAAAAAGTTTGAGACAATTTTACAACCCATTAGAAAACAATTCATCAAAGGGAAAAAAACAAAATAAAATGTGTTCCAGATATTTTGAGAAGTTTCAAGTATAAAGTTTGAAGTTTACTCCATTCCCAATATTTCTATGAGTTCCTTTAATGTTATATAATTTTGAGAAATTTTAGAGAGATTTGCTGATCAATAAATTATGTATTATATTCTTATGAATAAAATGATCAGGCATTATTGGTAGTATTAATAAGTGAATTTTATTCTTTGTCTTTTTTTTCCCATACTTGCAACAGCTGTGAGTTGAGTCGCTGCTACTTCTCCATAGATGTTTTTGGGAACTTGTTCAAATCGAGCTTGAACATCCAGTTGTGCCTTGTTTGAATCTGCATGTACAAGTACAAATTCACCTTTTCCATTGAATGTATATTCTAAATTATCAAAAGTGACGATGTGTGGGTCACCAAATACTGCAGCTGTGGATGACAAAAGCTTACTTGTAGTAAAAATAATTAAATAATAATGTTTTTAAAAATCAACTAGTGTTCTTAAGTTACGAAATAGAAAGTTTAAAAATGACAATTTCATGACTATTTTCAATTATATTTTGTAATTAACTGAAACCATTACTTTTTCTCTTAACATACCTATAGAAGGAGGTTGATAAGCAATGCAATCTTGAGTGGGACGTCTTTCAAATCGGTACGTTTCACAACCTACAGGCCTGTTCACTTTGCCACATGCAACATTGATAAAAAGGAACAATATCATGATACCATTGGGATAAGGTTGGAACCTGGAATTCAAGAACACACCTTTCAAGGAAAAATGCACAACCAAGATATTTTAGTACATCATAAATTGTAATTGAGCCCATAATCATTGTGTAATGGAGGGGAAGTATATGCACATCTTCCTGAATTTCTGTACATAATTACCTTTGTAGCTTCATTCCAAGGAAGAAATCCTAAATTGTGAGCACGGTAAGGTCGCTGATCCCCACATTTGGTCATATGATAACATAAGATATCCATTTTTATCATAACAACACATTTGTTCCAATCCTTCATGACTGTAATAAAATTAAAAAAACAAATTTGATCAAAACCTTTTTGGTATAAGTAGAAATTTTTATTAGATGTGTAATTGTGTTTCAAAGTATATGAACAAGTGCCTGCATATGTAATTCAATAACTTGGGTATTTGTTTTTTCCAGAGAATTGATGACTATCTGTTTTGCAGGAAGTAACTAGTGCTGCTACAACAGTTACAGGTACTTTCTTGCTTGATTTCTAACTTTTGTAATTTTCGAAAATTCAAAGAGTTCAACAATAATGAGACCTACACCTTTCTTTTGTTTCTTGTTCTATCCGAGGGGGGTGGGATAGTCCAGTTTTTGAGATTTTTTTTTGTGCATAAAACTTCAAGCAGAAATTGCACGAAAACTACTAGATTTTTTCAAATAATTGTATATGACATTTTTTAAAGAGCTCATTTTTACTTTCTCGCTTTAGGAAGACTTCTTAAGAAGAGAAAGTTATGTAATCGTGCGCCGGTAAACGGCGAAATTTCGCCCGAAAAATTCTTATAGCTGGCATCTGGTAAAGAAAAAGTGGATAAATTCTGTTGATAAATTTAGAAAAAAATTCTCTAACTCGTGGTGTAGCCAAAATCCGTTTTGTTGCTTCTTGATACTGAAAATTCGATTGTCGGCAAAACGTCTGTCCGTTTGTGCGCCTAAACCGTTCAGCCCATTTTCTTCAAAATATATATTCCCCAATCGATTTGGGTGATGTCGAGGCTCCTGAAATTGGAAACCGATATTTTAACTTGGTGGGGGGGGGGTAATTCTTATGTAGGTCCAGTAATTTTCAGGCAGACTAATCTAATTAATATTACTCTCTACAAAGAAGGGGGGTATTTTATATGAAGCCGTTGGACATTTTCAAAGTTTTCAACAAATCGCTCCAAATTTTTTGATTAAATTTTGTTGTTGAATAGTGCGAAGGACGTTTAAGAGAATGATGCAGGTATAATTTTCATTGATATCTCCAATTTTTCAAAAATTGCAAAAAACTATTTCAAAACTGCAAAATTGAAGATAGAGATTTTTGCCTCAGACGAAAGTCGGTTGTACAAAATTAGCACTTTAAATAAGGTCATGTACACTTAAAAAAAAACTAGTAGTTTTTGCGTAAATTGCGTTTGAAATTTACCAAAATTTTGTTTCTCAAAAACCACTCCAAATTTTTTCTTTAAATTTTCTTCACTTATGTAATAAGGAACGATAAAAAATATGATGCTAATCCTATTTCCGAGTAATGCTTGGTTTTTGGAAAATTTCAAAAAAATCTTTTTAAAATTCAAAATTGTTGATAGAGAGTTTTGCTTCAGACAAAGTGTGTTGAACAATATTAGTTCTTTAAAAAACGTCATGTACAATTTTCTGAAAAGAGCAATTTTTGCGTAATTTGCGCTTGAAATTTGCGAACATTTTTTTCAAAAACCGATCCAAATTTTTTCTTTAAATTTTCTCCACATGTGTAATAATGGACGGCAAATAAATAAATAATTAAATAAATAAACTGGTGGTGCTATAGAATGGCACAGACTTTCTCGCAGAACTTAATTTTCTAATCTCTATAGTCTGAACTAGTTTTTCCGTTATGAATGATTGTCTTCCCAGATACCTTTTTTGGGCGCCCTAAGGACATTTTTTTCACATTCTCTCGATTTTTCGGCTTCCTAATGCTAGAAATGAAACCACCACTCATTTATT
>JAHLJT010002406.1:19941280-19995578 GCA_031308135.1 Acheta domesticus
CCCTGGTTAGATATGCTCTCCTACAACATTGAAACCAATTGCTTAGTCGGAAAGTGAGAAAATGTACATGAAAGATTAAAACATTAAATCTAGTTTCCTTTATTTATTGCCAGATTTTAAATATTGAACCATTTTTATATACAGGAATACATTAAAAGTAAAGTATGGACTGTCGTAATAGTAAAATGACACATTAAATTATACATATTCTAATTTTTAATTTTATCTATTAGCTTTCATATAGAGGTATTAAAAAATATATTTGCTTTTAAGATGGAGAGGACAAATGAAATACGAACTTTCTAACCGTGTTTTACAAAAATTATTATATTACCAATTTCAGAATATATATTAATATTAATGTAAAAATTCTAATGAAGGTATTTAATGAATTTAAATAGTTATAAAACATAGATATATGAACCACCCAATTTTAATTTAGACCAAAGTTAAGTTACTTTTATTTCATTTAGGAAGGAGGTACGAAATGGAATGTTCATCTCATGGGGGAAGGGTAAGTGATTGAAATTTGGGAGAGTGTTGCGGGGGTAGGGGGCATGTAGTTGGAAAAAGTAAAGTTTTTTGAACGCATATTTTGAATGTGTGACATTGTATTAATTTTTAAACATCATTAAACAAAATTTTCTCTATGGGTACTTTATCGAACCGATTAAAACAAAGGCACTTTCTCTGCTCACAGTAAAATCAATATCACATCATTAATTAATTAGTGATACGAAAACAGAACGTATTTTTCTCGCCCGTATTTTCACGCAAAATTACGCGAAAAGTACGCAAATTTATTAAGGGAATATAAAATTTTATTTAGGGAAAATATCTGTATCTAAATTAATTACTTAATATTTTTGTTGTAGAAAGACTCCGAAAAACATTTGAAGTTTTTCAATTTTCGAAAAAACAGAGTTTTCAACGAACATGTGATCTGCGCCATTTTCCTTAAACGTCCTTCACACTATCCAACAACAAAATTTAATCAATATCGATGAAGCCATTTTTTGAAAATTTGGAAAATGCCCCAGGGAATTTGTCAAGTACCCTCCAAAATTAAAATATCGATTTCAAATTCAAGGAGCCGTGACATCAACCAGATCGATTGGGAAATATCAATTTTGAAGGAAATCTGCTGAACTGTTTAACAGCTAGCGTTGTTCACAGACGGACGATCAGGCAAACGGACATTTTTCCGCCAATTGATTTTTACTTTCCCGTATACGTACGTATACACGGAGTGATATACGTAGTATAGGGAAAGTTATGTAATGCTGCGCGAAAAAATGGCCAATTTTCGGCGGAAAAAAATTAATTGCCCGTCCGTGAAAACGAATAAGTGGATAAAACCAGTTGCTAAATTAAGAAAAAAAATCCTCTATCTCGTGGTGTGGTCAAAATCCATGATTTGTTGCTTCTTTATACTTAAAAATCGATTGACGGCATTCCGTCCGTCTGTCCGTCTATCCGTCTGTCCGTCTGTGGTCAACGCTAGCGCCTAAACCGTTCGGTCGATTTCTTCAAAATTGATATTCCCCAGTCGATCTGATTCTAGTGAAAGCTTTGTGATTTTGAAAAAGATTCTTTAAAATTTGGGGGTACTTTATATGAAGCCCCCCGGGGATTTTCAACATTTTCTCAAAAACGGCTCCAAATTTTTTCTTTAAATTTCTTGTATGAATAGAGGAAAATACACTTTTTAACATGGCATAGGTCCGATTTTCACGTACAGCTCTGAATTTTCGAAAATTGTGAAAGTTTGAATTTTTTTCGGCGTCTTTCTCCAACTACAAAATTGAAGATAGAGATTTTTTCTTCAAATAAAATTTGTTCTGCATATTGACTTCTTTAATAAAGGTCATGTAAATGTTTTTCACAATTTTGGTAGTTTTCGTCCAATATTGCGTGCAATATGTGCAATTTTAAAAAATTACAAAAACAAAATTTTCTCAAAAACGGCTCCAAATTTTTTCTTTAAACTTTTGGTAGAGATAGTGGTAAATGTACTCTATCAATGACATAAAAGCCATTTTGGTCTATAGGTTGGTTTTTTCAAAAATTACAAAAATGTAAATTTTTTTACTTGTCTCTGACGTCGTTAATATTTACATTATCGGCGATTTTTTTACATTATTATATTTACGAGTATATATGCTTTAAATAATGTCAAGTAAAGTTTCTCGAAAACACTACCGTTTTCTGTGAAAAGTAGCTCAAATTTCGGCATTTTCAGAAATGCTCAAACGTCATTTTCTCGTATATGGCTGCAATTTTTTTCTTGAAACTTTTGTAACGGATAGTGCTAATTACACTCATTAGTACAGGGTGAAGTTTATTTTGAGTTTTTTTGTTTTTTCAAAAATTATATAAATGTAAAATTTTTGAAAGATCTCTCACATCTTTAATATGCACATTATCCGCAATTTGTAAAGATGATTATATTTGTGAGTGTAAGTGCTTCAAATAACTTCAAATAAAGTGTTTTGAAAACTCAAAAATTTCTGTGAAAATGAGCTTCAAATTTCGCATTTTTAGTAGTGCTAAAACGCCATTTTCTCTGAAACGGCACATAATTTTTAAAAGAAAATTGCCATTTACGGCTAGGTTTTTGTGTTCTTTAATATTCTAAAATTAATGTTTCTGTTCTACCAATAGGAAACCGAAAAATTAAGAAAATGACAAAAAAAATGTTTTTTGGCGATGATAGATGGTAGCTGGCAAGAAAGAGTATGTGGCAATTCCGAATAGCTAGCGAAGACCCAGGAAAATAGAAAACTAATACGGGAAAGTCTGTGCCATTCTGTAGCACCACTAGTTTGGTATCAAGGACCCACAAAACATGAATTCTGGCTACACCACGTGTTAGAGGATTTTTTTTCTAAATTTATCAACTGTATATATCAACTTTTTCGTTACCGGGCCCTGTAAGAAGAGTTTTACTGCCGAAAATTCGCCTTTTTTTTTTTTGCACAGCATTACATAACTTTCTATGCACTCTGTTGCGAGAAAGTAAAAGGGCTGCTTTTTATCCTCGCGTTTACGCGCGTCGTTGCACGAGCGTTCTTACTTACCTCGATTGTGTCGATGTACACGAGGTGAGGCATGGTAGTCTTTGGCTCACGGTAGCCCCACAAGGAGATGCGGACTGGCGCGTTGCCGTTGGTGGTCAAGTTGAAGCGGTCCATTTGATGGTGATCTGGCTGGGCGACTTGAGGTGCACATCGTTGTTAGAGAAGGAGATGCGCTCCGTGGCGGTGGCGGGAGTCTCTGCAGAGCACAACAATCGCGTTTGATTTCATTTATTTTCGTGAAAGAATAGTAAAATCTACAAGTGGCTAATAGGCGAGAAGTACACTGTGCGCACGTTTTCTTGAGCAGAATCTTTTCCTCATCCTTTAACCGTAAATAGTTGAATGATGAACAAAGGTACCAACAAAACGAGGTTAGCGACATTTGAAAATTAGACATTTGCGCTCACGAGGTATAGAAAACGTATTTGCATCCGTAAACGAACTTTACTTTTGATTTTAGTATTGCTGACAAAATAGTAACCCATATCCCCGACTCCACACCTACCACCAGTAGCAATAGTTTGAGCTCAACAAAACATGCGCATGGAGAAGATACATTTATATCCAGAAGCGAAACAAGGCATCATCTCAGTATTTACTCAATGGATCAGGGAAACTGGACGAAAAACTAATCAAAATATGGGATCATTGACCCTTGATTGGTTGTGGTGATTGATTTGGATCAAGGGTCATTGGCCCTTAACCTGTGTTCAAAATTGGGAGTCGTTGAACGAGTGCTCAACTCAGAAATCGTATGGCACTAATTGTGTGTCTGGTAAAGATGAACAGATGAGCTCGGTGGCAGTTAATAATAAATTAAAGAAGTATAATAAAAACAATGAAGATTGTGAGGGTGTCGCCATAAAAGCACATCGGTAGATGTTTCGCACCGAAAATTATCTAAGTTATTAATATGAGAGTTTTCCATAGAATTTTGTTTTATGTTATTTACGTGGGTGGTAGGAGGGCGGAAATAAAACAGATTCCGTAAAGTCCATCCTTCCATATTTTTGTCTTTTCCATTACTATTATTGGAAAAAAAGTGCAGCGATGGATTTTCAAGTTCTTTTAAAGTGAATGCGACCTTAATAAAGTGAATTGGATTTCCTAAAGATGCCATTGTTTCAACTAAGGGTCATTGTTATAAATTATTTTAAGGCACTGTGTTATCTCTATTCCTTTGAATTATAATTATCTGTATCTCTGCTTACTATGTCTATCTTCAGAATTTATTGAACACATCTATCTCAAAGGAAGGTAATAGCTAAGGGGGCGACAGAATGCAGTTTATTTAAATAAAAAGCAAGTAGTAGACGAGTTTATTCACAATGTTGGTCTGAATTTTGGACATTGTTTGCTCCGAGTTCATGCTTTGGGATTTCACTCGCTGTTTGTTAAAGAAACTACTAAACCGATCTTAAGCAGTTTAAAGAAAAAATAAATCAGTTACAAGTGACTTATTTAAATATTTTATTTAACGTCAAAATATATTTGAAAACCATGTGAAACGTATGTGGGAGAGGTACAATGTGTGCACGTGTTCTTGAGATCCGGATTCCACACCCTGCATCTTTACTACACTAGAATTAATTACGAATACAAATTGCGACGAGCAAGATAAATGAGCTACAGGATTTGGCTCCTATCTCTCATTGTGCCCCACATGAAGGCGTCGACTCCTAGGACTACCGCGAGAACATGGAGGACGATTTTTTGTCTGATGAAATAACTAAATTCCCCGCTAATACCCTATAGAGCTGAAAAAACGCGTATTTACCTACATTAGAATTTAAATTGACACAAAATAATATAAAAAGAATTGACTAAGTTTTGCACACTTCGCAATCCCCCACAAGGAGCCATTAGGCTCTACATTGTTATTTTAAATTTTGTTGTTAATTTCGAAGAGAGTTATCGACCGACTTCCACGCAAACTGCTCAACATCATTGAACGCATTTCGCCCAGAGGAAGTCGTCAGTACGACGGCCGAAACGTTGGCATGTGCGCCTCGGGCGTCTTCCGGGTAGGCAGGTCGATATCGTTGCGCGCGTCTGCGCTTGCAAATCCACTTACCAATGAAGTACTTTCCCTTCCAGTTGAAGCCGCCGCCGCCGGTGGAGACCTCGAGGGGCACGTAGCCCTCGGCGTAGACGAAGGGCTGGATGCAGATGGCGCGGTTGGTGTCCACCACGGTGCCCCACACGTCCATCTTGTCGAACCTGCGACCGAAAGCAACGGCCGGTGAGCAGTCATGCGACATCGAAACAAAACGTCGATGTTCAAAATTACAATATCGATGTTCAAAATACATCGACTAAATACCATCGACGTTTTCAGACTGGTTTAGAAACCTCTAACGTTGCATTCGCGTGCATTATAATTTAATATGACCGTTTATTTATTTATTTTAATTTATTTTAGATCGCTGTGAAACGTCTTGGTCATAAGCGTTCAAAATCTATTTTACAATTTTACATAATAATATATTAGAATTACATAAACATACATTACAATGAAATATTTAACAAACAATATAAACCATTTAACTCTGATTTCATTAAATATTACAGGCATGTGAATTTTTGTTACAGTAAAGGAACAATTATACATATTTATCTAATTTTGTGTCACATAGGGATTTAATAATTCTTTTTACACTCTGAAGAGGAATTCAATAGAGAATTTGACCGTTTGTGTTTGTCAATTAGTCAAATAAGGGTAGGAGAAGAAGGGGAAGGTTAAGAAAGGATTAAGAAAGGCAATTCTGTCTCAAAAAAGTACTTCAGCACCTATGCATCATGGTAAAGACTCTATTTAATGTTATTATATTGAAACTCGGCAAGATCGTGATACTTCCATATTGTATCTCCATATCTGTTAACAATCGCGTAGCAAGGAGAATAAACATTTTCGACAGTGACACCATCGAACAAGTGGAAATATATTGTCATTTCGTTCATCTTCACCCTTCATGTTTATTACATGGTAAATTATCCACAAGTGCTTACCGTCACTTTGGATGCAAACAGACATTAATATGAATTCGAAAAATAGGAGAAAATCTATGTAATTACAATAAGTTGAATGGTGCTTTTAAGAGACATTTTAGAAATAAAATGTTAAATAGAGCTCCTAACATCTTATTCCATAACATCACGTACAAAGCAGTCAATCACACAAACAATTTCATCTGCATTTAAATATCGCTTTGAAAGTAATTAATATTTGGCGAAAATGCTACTGTTTAAGTAATCCGAACACTCACTTGCATCGGATCTTCATGTCTGGCTCGAAGCACGGTCCGGTGATGTTGACAACGGTCCCTCCCAGCATGTTGCCGCTCTCAGGAGCGAACGTCAGCTCCAAATCGGTGCCAGCTGCAGGAACACAATTGCGTCATGAGAAAGGGAGCGAGAATTTAGGATTTCCGGCCGCTTCAACTGCTAAGGTCATTAGTGCCGTATGTGTAGTGTATGCTTTTTCATTAGGAGGTGGTGGCGGTCTTTCCCCGCTGGATGGTGAGATCCGGCGCCGACCTACCGCCGGCTAGCGGGGTAATCCCAAACCAGGTATATTCCACCAGCGGGGCCCCGCCCAGATGGGACAAGCTCTAAGCTCCCTACCGGTCTCCCGGCGTATGTGGTGGTGTAGTGCATGTTAGTGTGTGTGTGTATGTAAGGGGTGAGGATAGGACAAGGAAGAGGAAGGAAGGAACGAGCGCGATCCGTGGCCTGTTTGTTAGGGTACTGCTCCGGCATTCGCCTGGTGTTGATCGGAGAAACTGCAGAAAACTACCGATCAGAGCAGGCGGTCGTCAGAATTCTCCTCAAGACAGTGGATGAATTCGACCTAGCGGACAAGCTAGTGTCAAAAATCCTGTCTCCATCGAGACTTGAATCTATGACCTGCAGGTCAGAGGCACTGCAGTGACATCAGTTGATGCACTGAGCCATCTCTCCCGGTGGTCATGGCCGGAAGGTGGCGGTGTTCCACCTATTGGAGCATGGCATCTGGCGCCGATCTACCCGTCGGCTTGTGAGGGTTTCCTCCTCCATTTACATCCCGCTACGAGGCACCGACTGAGCCGGAGTAAGTTAAGTCCCAGAACGGTCACCCGATGTGTGGTAGTGTAGTGCACACAAGTGTCTATGTGTGTGTATAAGCGGAGAGGACGGTGATGAGGAAGGGAATATCTTGCGCCGTCTGTGACCCGTTTGATAGGGTGGGGTACTTCTCTGGTGTTGATGGAAATAAGCACGGAAAACTCCCTATTAGAGCTGCTGACCGCTAGGATCCTCCCCCGAGAGAGGAGTTGAATTCAATTTAGAGATCTGTAGCTGATGACGAAAATCCGTCACCGACTGGACCAGAAATTCAGGATCTTGCGGCAAGAGACACAACAGTGTTCAAGATGTTCATTCAGTGTTCAAGGGTTCACTCAATGCTTTTATGCTGTGTCAATACTTTGATTGCAGTCCTAGGAAGCAGAGCGAGATTGATATCGTAAGAGACCCTAAACACGGCCAAATTATGAGAGGTTCTAATGATATTCAAGGACTGAACATTGGTGAACAAAATTAATATGAAAATGAAACTACAACCTTTGCTATTTGCCTCTTCAAATCTGAATTGTGTTTAGTAAATTGCTTGTACTTTTAATAAGTCAATCAAAATAATTTTACATATTATGGACTAACATAATTTTAGTTTTACGTGGAGAATCGTGAGGGTAGGTCTATAAAGTTCAATCTGTATAATACATATGACAACAAATACACATGTAACTATAGCCCTTAAGCAGTCCAAATAAATGGCTGAAATGTTGGCACTGTAAAGAAACAGACTTTTATTGACCTGCCCTCACTAATTTCCACACACATCTATAATACGAGGTCAAGATCAACTTAACAATATATCATTTGCTTGAACAAAGTTTCGGGGACCCCTATCATCCATTGGGTACTCCATACTTGGGTTTTTTATTTCTTGGCGCGTGGAGGCCTGTCTTCACGATGGAATATCACACGACACTTCGCGTCTTTCTCGGTCGCGCGGCTAGGTGTCGCATGATCGCGACCGTATCGAGCAGTGCTGGCGATCATGCAACTTCTTGAGGCACGATCGAGAACGACGTGAAATACCGTGAGATATTCCATCGTGGTGACAGTCCCCCACGCGCCAAGAAATAAAAGCCCGAGTCTAATCCCGTGTTAACCCATCGCATCGCGCGTGAGCACTGACCGATGTCCTTGTTGCAGTTGCCCCGCATGATGCGCTCGTCGATGCGGAAGATGTGGCGGCCCGGGAAGCCGTTGCCCCAGCCGCGGCCCGTCAGGTCGCGCAGCGTCGACGCCTGCGAGTAGGGCTCGTACTGGTAGCTGCGCGTGCCGTTGCCCGCGTTGAAGCCCACCTGCGCACGCACACACGCTTGTGAAGATTTAAGACATTAACATACCTCTTATTCAATTGCTGATTCACAAAATGACAATAATAATAACAATAATAATAATAAGGCAAAATGACCACGTCAGAGAACATTGAAGTTGATAGACACACTGTGATTCAAGATCTTGAGCCAGGTAAAACTTACAAATATCTGGGTATTGAAGAATGTGAGACCATCTCGAACGACACAATGAAAGAGAGAATTCGCAGGGAGTATTATAGAAGAGTGAGACTTATCCTGCAGTCCGCTCTGAACTCAAGAAATAAAATATCAGCAATACGTAGTTTGGCGGTGCCTGTAGCCGAATACAGTTTCGGACTAGTAGACTGGACTGAACAGGAAATTCGCATCATGGATCGAAAAACCAGAAAACTGCTTACAATGCATCATGTTGCCCACCCCCGGGCTGATGTACATAGACTTTATGTGTCACGTAAGAAAGGAGGAAGAGGCTTGAGACAAATTGAAGCCTCCTGCCACAATGCAATAACCGGGATGGGAAAGTATGTAGTCAGCCATCAAGATGACCCACTAATGAGGCAGGTCATGAAATCTGACCGAAGAATGGGAAACAGAGGCATTGTAAGTGTAGCAAGAAGCATTGCGAACAAGACTATGCAAGACAACCAGAATGACAGAGACACTGAACTTCTGATGCTACTTATGCAATTTGAGACACAAAAAATGTGAAAGAACTCGTGGAGAGACAGACCACTCCACGGACAATATTTGAAACAAATGGACAAGGTGAAGATCAATAAAGATCAATCATTTATGTGGCTTTAAAGAGGGAGAATGAAGCCAGAATCGGAAGCACTTGTAATAGCTGCCCAAGATCAGGCCTTGAGAACACGACATTATGATAAAGCGGTTCTAAAAATTTCCCAAGATGAAAATTGCCGCATTTGTCAGGAACACGTAGAAACCATCGATCATATTGTCTCAGCTTGTCCAATCCTCGCAAAGACAGAATACTTGAAAAGACACGACAGGGTGTGTAGCTACCTCCACTGGCAGATCTGTACCGCTCTCGAAGTTCCGAACACATGCCCCAAGTGGTACGAACACTCACCGAAACCGGTGACGTCTGTTGGATTGTGTACGATATTGTACGACCAACAAATTCAAACTGATCGCACGATAGCAGCAAACAAACCGGATATAGTCATCCGAGATTTGGAGAACAAATCGTGTTTACTTGTCGATGTTGCTGTACCTTGCGATCAAAACGTCGTTACCAAGGAGGCAGAGAAACGGAGCTCTGGGATTTGTTCCGCAAAATTTGAGTAAGAACTTGTCTAAAACTCCCAGGTAATTCAAAGGACTGGGAAGTGAAGAAATAGCTTTATTTGGAACAGCCCACATTTTGCGCAAAGTATTGTAGAGGCGCTGACAGTCCCTAGATCTACTCCTTAAGTAGCTGGTTGCAACCTGGAGTAGATTTTATATTCAGCCGACTCATAACATCTTTAGTCGTGATGTAGTGGAATAATAATAATAATAACAATAATAATAACAACAATAATAATAACAACAATAATCAGGTATATCCGCGCCAACTCTCCACACTTTGTAAATAATTTTTTGATTAGTTAGCTTTATGCTCGAACATATCTTCGAACATTTCTGACAACTCGAGCGATGATTCGGGGGTACGCTCCAAAATATAATGAAACATATAGAAGTCTAGAATTCAGTGTAAGACACAACTTGTGTCATTTAGCGACACAATTAGCCTAATTTAGCGACGCCATTTAGCCTAAAAAGGATCGTTTCGGAGTTAAGTAGTACAAAAATCAATTGCAATTTTTCGAAAATTTGAATTTTACAAAAACGGATGACTGAGATGGGTTAATTCAGAGAGAAATTGCGGTATAAAAAGTATTACGTAAGAATTGCTAAGGGTGAGAAAGTATGTGTTGTTTTAGCCCCACTAGTTTTCCCTTGAACCATAATATGCGAACTTTTATTTTTCATCTTAAATCTCTCTCTTTCAGAACCGTGGAGGAGGCAATATCCTCCCCAGCAGTAGTACATTTACGGGCTTTTATGTTGATGGTTTCTTATGAATGGTACAAACCCGTCGACTCTCCTTAATCAAATTCCTTTTATATATTTTTAATACTAGAATAATAATTTTCGTAATAATGGTTTGGCGGTGCCTATTGCTTCGGAAATGTGAACTAGACTAAGCAAGATTTTTTTTAACATTTGTTGCGTCTTTGGGCAACGCGTCTCGAAAGCCCTTGGTTGGGCGTTGAGCTCAGAGTAATCCTCCATTAATTTATCAGCGCTCTCTTTACTCCACATGGCGCTACATTAAACTGTCGTGTCTCGTCATTGTCAAGAGTACCGCTAGGTAGCGTCTCTGCGTACGCGCCTCACACCGCGTGCCCCTGCGTCACTACCTAGCGGCCAGAATTGCGAAGGAATAAGGAATGGGGTAAGGTTTAGGACACTTCACAAAGGTTGGACTAGCCCTTGTGAAGCAGCCGAACTCGCTTTGTCGAAACAAATTTCACATGAGAATCGACAGGAATAGAACCCGGACCTCATTGGTGAAAGGCGACTTCGCTCTGAGCCACGAGACAGATAATTTCCAACCTTTTACCGAAAAAACGGAGAGCTCCTTACAATGAATTACGCCAAAGCTGATATACAATTACATGAACTATGTGTCATGCAAAGAAGGGAGAGGTCGCAGAAAAACTGAAGCCTCTTGGCACAATGCAATAGTCGGAATGGAAAATATGAACCCTCACCAAAACCCGTGACGCACGACCCACCGGTCGCCTACGACCGGACTTTTATTTGTGTGAGAATTGAAAAGAAAGCAAACTCTTGGTCGTATATTTAAATTACTTTTAGGTCAAAATAGGCAAAAAAAATATTCGTCAGATTCGTTAATTTTTCATTATTCTTGCGTATACACCAAAGCCATTAAAAATATTCATTAGAATATAGCCGGCAATTTGTTAAACATTTATAGCCAGTCATGACAACACAATTTATCTAAAACATGTGAGTACCCTTTCTTGTAATTCCCAGATAGAACTTCAGTAGTTCCACTTAAGATTCTCCGTTGCGTCGGGAAGTTGAATTTTGGAGTTGTTAATAATTTTAAACATAACATTTTTAATATATTGTTAGTAAATTACATTTTGTAAAATGGAGATTATTGGTCGTTTATAACTGTATAAACAATAAATACAGATTTCTTTTACAGGAACATAGCACCCTATTTTACTGCGACGTGGCGGTCGAATCTTGAGAGGCGCAGTTCGCCGGATTGGAGTCCGCCGGTTACCGGCGACCGATCGCGCGTCGGCGGTCTCGGCCGGCCACCGGCGATCGGAAGCCGCCACCGGCTGCCAGGGACGGTCGAGCGCGCATGGTCTCAAGAGAAAGAGGGGCGAGAGAGCGCGGGCCAGAAAAATCGCGGAGAGTGCAGACCTCTAACAAATAGTTTATTGTGAATCAAGATTTAAAGAAAAAAATCGTGTTCACGTTGTTTTTGTTGATGTTGCTAATCTATGCGATCAGAACGTCTTGCCAAGGAGACAGAAATTTTTAAAATCTTTATCAACTGAATGTGGAACGAAAAAACACGTACCTGTGGTTATGGGAGGTCTGGGATTTGATCCGCAGAATTTATATAAGAACTTGTCTAAACACTCGGGCCATTCAAAATAGTGGGAAATGCAAGAATTCATATTATTGAGAACGCCCATATTTTGCGCAAAGTTTTGTAGAGGCACCCAATCAGTGGATCTGTTACCGAGGAAGCTTATTTTTACCTACAATACATTTTATATCAAACCGACACCTATCATATTTAGTCATAAATTTAGGTGAACATAATAATAAGGATCGCTGGTTCGATTTTCGCCTCGGGTATGGGTATGTTTGTCTATATCTATATGTTTGTGACGTCCATTCACCCTTCATTATCATCATTCCATATTCCATCCCTCAGGACTAGCACCCTGGGGGATAAAAATTGGATTTAGCGCAAAATACTCATCCCCCCCCCCCCAAGGACTCGCACACGCTTGCCACGGGATACGTGTGTCTGAGCCTCGGTGAGTGCAGGTGTATGTCCGCGTGGTCCTACCTGCCCAATTTGCGACCAATAATAATAATAATAATAATAATAGTGCAATCAAAACGTCGTTACCAAGGAGGCAGAGAAACGTCTTAAATATAAGAGTTTGGAAATCGAGATCAGTCGAATGTGGGGCGTAAAAGCACAGGTCGTCCCGATAGTTATCGGAGCTCTGGGATTTGTTTCCGCAAAATTTGTGTAAGAACTTGTCTAAACTCCCAGGTAATTCAAAAGACTGGGAAGTGCAAGAAATCGCTTTATTTGGAACAGCCCACATTTTGCGTAAAGTATTGTAGAGGCACCGACTGTCCCTAGATCTACTCCTTAGGTAGCTGGTTGCAATCTGAAGTAGATTTTATATTCAGCCGACACATAACATCTTTAGTCGTGATTTAGAGGAATAATAATAATAATAATAATAATAATAATAATGTCAGTAATGATATAAAATTCAAATTCAAGTCTTACAATAACTTAAGCTATGTCTCAAAAGAAATGTTACAAATGCCTAGGACATGTAAAGGGTCGAATGTGATCACTTTTTGCGAAAGGATATGTGGTGGAATATATCATATAAGAAAATGACACATTAGTGACACACCTGCCTTGACGTCTGGCAGAAAAAAGACGGTCAAGGAAGGACCTTCTCATTGGCAATGACGATATCGAGCTTTTCGTCTCTAATGTTCATCTTTCCCCATAAAAATTTCTCGATTTGACGACCTTGAGGTTTGATGCATGCATGATAAGGGAAAGCCACCTTTACACGCAATGCTGAACAATGAAGATTAAAAACACGATGTTATACTAGTTGCCATTGTGCTCGTTCCCTCAGAGTTTGTTTACCTGCCAAACACTTCGGCGAGACGAATTGCCTATCAGCAGGGGTGCCATCATTGAGTCAAGTGTAGCTTGGTTAAGAGATTTCTCACCACGAGTTCACTGAAAAAAGCGATCATCATTCTTGCCCTAGATGCCTAGAAGTTTATAACATATTGACCCCCTTAGAATAACAGAAAATCGTTGACAACTTCAATGAGCAGAATATATACAAAATTCCGGTAATGGGATAAAATTGTGAGGAAACCAGAACATTCTCATGGCCGCGAAATGTCTCGTTCGATTTGATATTAGCTGAAGACCTGATGAAAAATGAATACTAAATGCACAGTGCGAAAGACTCTGTTAAGAAGGTGTTCGTGGATGTTGTGCCGAGACCGGAATTGGGTCAAAAAATTAAATAAATAAAAAAAAATATTGTAATAATATTAAAATAATATTAAAATAATATTGTTTTATTGCTATTTTTAATGAGTCCCCCAAAATACGACCAGCTTTTGCGGATATCGGCTTATACTTTTTGTCATGTTAGTGAAGGATTTCGATGACTTTGCCGTCATCATCAGATTTGCGAAGAGGTGGCAAATGGGGAGGCACTTTTTCCTGACTTTTGCCACCCTTTTAGTCGCTTAATGAAAGTGCAAAGGACATCGAAATAACGGGAAATTATAAGAAACTTATATTAAGTCGAATGTCTACAAATTACTACTTCCATTTAAAATAGCAAGATATATTCTGGGAAATGAAAAACCCAGTAAACCCTTATAAAAACTAAATAACTGTATACATCCTCTCTCTCTTTATAATAAGCTAAGAAAATATGCCTATTTTTGTCGGTTTAAAAGAGATTATCGACCCGAAACCCCATACGTGTATTAGTTCTAGGAAGAGAATTACCATCCAGGGGCGCTTCAAAAAATTGTAAGACGAAAAATCAAGAAGTTTGGAGATTATGGCATATTTGAGAAATCAGATGCACATGTGCGCGATACTCACTCCGCTGCAGCACTTTTTACCATCTTGTATAACTCGGAAGCGATGTGCCCAAGAGCCTTAACACAACGTTTTTGTGTCCCTTGGGCACACGAATTAAGTTTTTTATACCTGGTCAACCAAACGAAACCTTTTTGGGGGTTCACTCTCCCCGTAACACGGGTTACCAGAAGCGCTGGAGGAAGTAGCGTTTCAGTATGAAGCGATTTTCACTTTTAAAAGCAGCGATTTTAAAAGTTATGTTTCTTTTGACATTGCATTTTTTTGGCTGCAAAAAAAAACTTTGAAACTCTTCTATTATTATTGGAGAGTTTCTGTTCTGGATATTTTATCTCTTCAAAACTTTCTATTTCATCCGGGAGGAGAGGAACTGCACTATATGCCCCAGCAATAAAAGTATTTCGTAAACACTTAAATTGTATTTTTGAATTTTCAGCTTAATTTCCAGATTAACATGTTTGGGAACATGCTGTGAACATGTGAAGAGCAAACATATGGGGAGTGTAAGGAGAAACATGTGAGAGATTATGTGGAGAATTTGTAGAGGGAACATAAAGTGGAACATGCAGTCTCAGGGGGACTTATAGGGAACATGCGGAAAACGTGTGATGGTACATGCGGGAAACATTCTAGATAAAAGGGAGGGAATATATGCGAAACTTGTGGAGAACAATCTGATAACGCGCCGGGGACAAGCGGAGAATTGTGTGAGGAATAAGTGAGGAAACATGCACGGAAACATGGCAAGTGGAGCCGGAGTTATGTCTCTTAAAGCAGTTTTCTACAAATTGAGACTCTTTTGAACTTTCTTTTTCATTTTTGAATATTTAGCTTTTCTGGATGCTCCTACTCCGTAGCGTGCATTGGTGGTCAGAATGAAGTAGAACCTCCGTAAAATTATATTGATGCGTCAGCACGTCTATAATGATGATTAGGGAAAGGATTTTGAGGACCTGAAACATCGCCAAAATTATTTCTAAAATGCTCTTAAAATGTGTTTAAAATGCCCTAAAAGCCAAGAAAAATTACATAAAATGTTTGATCAAAACTAGTGTAGATGAACAACTCAAGGTGTAGAATATGTTACTGATGTAATCGAGGCTTTTTTCCTTTCGTTCAAGTGAACTTAGCTTGCAAACTTTACCTGGAAACTTACCGTTTGAAATGTTCTTTACCTGGAAATCTCTGTCTTTAGAAATTCTGAAATAGGCCTAACCGACAATGGCGCTGTCAGGCGTCACAGGAGCCTTAGAATACTCACTCACGACGGTTGACATTACAATTTCTGAGCGAAGGAAACGAGTAAGCTACTAAGGAATTATGTAGAGACCATTTGTTGCATCTCGTAAATATTATTTAAAGCACGTACCATTAAAATGATATTAAAATCAATGAAATTGACGAAAAATGCTTTAAAAATGACGGAAAACGGTAAAAATAACAAATTAGTTGAAATCGACGAAAAATGCAAAAAAATAATATAAAAATATTTCCTTTTGTCATAACATAAAATTAATGTCTATAATAACTGTAATGGGACGGTCGCACACGAACTAATTTCGGCGTGTGCGAGATGAATATTTTATATAACAGGGAGTCCGGGAAAACGTAGCTGGCTGAAAATGTGCGTTTCTCCGCTACCTGAGTGCGCGAAGGGTCGCCGCCGGCCGCCGGGGGAGCGCCTCCCTTTGTTCAAAGACCGTTTGCCACACCTCTGGTATTTCCGAGCGCTGCGTCAGAGCACCCAGCGTCTTCTCGGAAATCGTGGTGACGTGAACGCCCACTCGAAATCGGGTTCCAACCGTCGATGGACCCATGGCAATTGGACGGCGCGCATCACGCGGTTTGGCTGCGCCAATAGTCGAACACTAGGCGGGGGTGAGACATGTGATCTCGCGAGCAAGGGAGGTTGCTGCGAACGCGAGACTCGCCCATTCCGAGACGAACGACGACCGCGAGTGTTACCTTCCGATGTAAGCGACGACCGAGGTGTTGGGTCCGATGGTAACGACCGCCGCGAGACGCTAGATCGCCGCCGGCAACGCATCGTCGCCACCTCACCGCCCGCTCAGGTGCCGCCGATGGGAGAGGCGGAACACCGTGTGAGTGCCGATACTCGAATGAACGAAGAAGCGTTCGGACGCGGCCTGAGGGCCGGCCGCCACTAAAAGACGCTTTGGTGTGGCGATTCCTGGCCGCCGCCGCCGCAGTCAATGCCTGCCGCGCGCGCCCGCCCGCGCGCAGCCGCTGCCACGCCGTCGTCGCCGCCGCGCCAGCCCACGCGCCGCGCCGCCGCCGCTGCGCTGTCGCGCGCGCCCGCCCGCGCGCAGCCCTGCGCCTGCCGCAGCCAAGGCCTGCTCGCGTGCCGCGACACCGCCGCCGCGGCCACCAGCTGCCCGTCCGGCCCAGGAAACGGGGGGAGCGCCGTGCCCTGCCGCCCGACACCCGGGCCGATGCCGACGCCCGGAGGAACGGAGCGCCCGTGCGATGACCCGGAAGGGTTGGACTGTTAAGTTAAGCTAGTTATAAGTTAGGTTAAGATAGTATTAAGAACTGTAGGGGGCTTCACCCGATTATTTATTGCTTTGAATTAAACTCAGAAATCATGAAAGAGCGTTTTACTGTGTAGTGCATGAATATGCCCAGTCACGCATGCGTCCTAAATAGATTCCAGCCGAGCACATGAGGCAACCTGCAGCAGACGGGAATCCACAGGTGAGTCGGGTCACGCCCTGAGAGAGATTAACACCGCCGACACCGATGAGTGGTCGTGTGTACGGGGGCGGGTGTTACAAATGGCGCCTTGCAACGTGTGGCAAGCGACGAATCAGGCGAGGCTAATCGTCGCCAATTTTGGCTATATTCACTGACGACGTGCCGCCGAACCTGTGATGTCGAGGTAGATTTCAGATCTATGGCCCGAACCCACGTGACCCGACTTACGATTCCTCAGTAAAGTCTCTTAAATTTGCATGCGTGACTGCGGTAGCTATAATTAAACTGGCTAATTGTCAAAGTAATAATTTGTTCACCGAGGGTGATATTTTGCTATGTATTGTGTATTTTCTGTGTTTTTTGCTTTTCTTGTATTTGTGTGTTCTGTACTGTGATAAGTGTTTATCGTGTGCGCGTTTCAACGTCAAGATGTCCGACCACGAGAGTGAGCCATCAGCGTCACAGGAGCGGGCGGAGATGTTGGCAATGATGCAGGCGGTAATAGCAAATCAGATGGCAAATCTTACTAAAATTCAGGGGAGTCAATTTGCTGAGCTTCAATGCAAATTATTGGAAAATAAAGAGATGCAGGAAAATCAGTTCGCTGAATTACGCAGTAAATTAGGGGAAAGCCAGAAACAGACGGCGAATCAGATTGCCGATCTTACGGAGCACTTCACGGAACGGTTCAACGGAATCAGCGACCAAATAGGCGAGCGCGTAAGAGCGGAGGCGAGTGCCGCGACCGCACGCTTAGACGAGCACATCGCCGCTTACACTCAGGAATCAGTCGCGATTTCTAAACGAATCGGTGCCGTCGCCGAACGACTAGATGCGTCGATCGAGATAAATAACGCTCGACTCGCGGAGTGTGAGACGCAGGTAGAGGCCAAGCTTAGAGAACAGGAAGGGAAAATGCGTAGCTTGCACGCGCATGTCGAATCTGTCGTAGACGAAACTAAGGGAAAAGTCGCGGAGTTTTGTGACGGATTGAAGGACGCCGTAATTGAAGTTGAAAAAAAGGGCGCCGCGAATTGCAAGAAAATCGCGAGATTAGATGGGAAGGTGATCGCGGAAGTCGCTAGGCTTGATGGGGATATTAAAAATTTGCAAGCGACGACCGAGGCGTCAATCCAGAAACAGGGCGCGGATTTCAAACAAATAATCCGAGAAAGCGTCGACGGTTTGCGCGACGAAATGCAAACGCCCGCAGGAGTATGTTCAGACGGCCACGGAAGTAGAGTTCATTTATCGCCGCCGCAAAATCTCGGTTTTTCAGGTGCGAAAAACGAACATCCGTGCGAATTCTTGCGACGCATGGAAGATTATTTTACGTTATCTAACGCAGTACCCAACAGGCTAAGAGCAAAATTCGCTCAACAGTATTTGTTTGGAGCCGCACTCCAATGGAGCTTATCAATGTCACGATTTCCCGAGACATACGAGGAATTTAGGGAGAAATTTTTGAAACGGTTTTGGGGGGAAGAAACCAAATTCACGTATGAGCGCCGACTATTAGAGAAGAGGTGGTATCCGAAGACGGGGATATCATATCTGGATTATGCCGTCGGGAAAATTGCAGCATTCCGTTTGTGCGATCCTTCAATTAGTGATAACCGGCTTATCTGGATCATCACATCACAGTTCCCGGAGCGAATTCAGAATTCTCTGAACAGCGCGCGCTTGGAAAATATCCACGAATTCCAAGATTTATTAGGAAAATTCGACCAGGCACGAATTTCGGGGAATAATGAGACAGAAAATGATAGGCCTCCACCGCAAAACAATCAGAGGTGGCCGCGTCGAGAGGGCGACGCCGGCAGAAACAGGGGACAGCACGACCGAGGCCCACCTCGGGACGAACGACCCGATGGACATTCACCCGCCGAGGGGCGAGGGAACCGACCCTCGGAAAATTAGAAGCGTCCGGAGCAGGTAGGCATTAGCGCTTGGGACGCAATACAAGTACTGTAGAGATGCCACTAGTGAGAACCGTTATTATTGACGAAATATTTGAGGAGGAAGCGGATCGTGATGTCGATCGTGCCAGGGCAAGAAGGTGTCCGATCATCGCCGCAGAGTGCGAGGGCAAGCCAGTCCAGATTTTAATTGATTCAGGGAGTGAAGTTTCAGCCGGTTCGGAGCAATTCTATTTTAGATTAAAGAGTGAACACTCAAATTTGCCCGAGTTTCCCATTCTTAAAACTTACATCGTTGGAGCGGATAGGAAGAAAAGCCATCCCATTACTAAACAAATCTTTGTCACTATTAGCCACGGAGTTTTTCAGTTCGATGCTACATGTCTTGTCATCAAAAAAATCTAGCTTACGAGCTCATTTTAGGCGTTGATTTCTTACGTGAGTTACAGGTCTGTATCGATTTCAAAGAGAACGTGTTGAGGTTCGAACCGCCGTATTTACTGCCGTTCACCGGCGAAAATAATGAATTGATTGCTGATGAATTCAGGATCAACAATTTGAATAGGGACGAGGTACGAGAAAGTATCACCCACTCTATTGATCGCAACCACTGTCTGACAGCAGCCGAGAATAGCGCTTTACGGGACATGTTGTTCAATAATTTTGAAATTTTTCTTCGGCCGACAGAACCCATTAAGGATTTTCTCTTTCGCATTCAAGTTACCGACCGCTCACCGTTTAAATGTAGAAATTATCCTGTTCCATTTGCTTTGAGGACAGAAGTAGATAAGACGATTTCAGACATGATTGCAGAAGGAATTATTAAAAGAGCTTCTACGCCGTATATCAATCCCCTGGTAATAGTAAGAAAAAAGGATGGTGGAGTTCGTATTTGTCTCGATGCTAGGAGGTTAAATCAGGTAACTGTTCCAGATCACGACTCGGTCGTGCCAATTGACGTCACTTTAGGGAAATTCCATGGTGCTAAATATTTTTCAGCTATTGATTTTGTTTCTTCTTACTGGCAGATCGCAATTCACCCCGATGACCAGAAATTCACTGGATTTTTGTACGATGGTTTGAGTATGTTTGGTGTCGCACTCCTTTCGGTCTCCGAAATTCTGGAGCATATTTTATTAGGTGTTTGGATCAGAAGTACTGCCCCTCATTAATAAATGGATTAATCGCGTACCTCACGAGAGCGCGGGCCTATCTCCTTTTGAAATACATTTCGGAAAGAAGCCACCAGCCGATTTTCCTCTTTTAGAGCGCCTGGCCACGCACAGTGTATTGAACTATGAGGAAAGGTGCCGCAGTGTTTACGCGAACTTAAATAGAGCAGCTGAAAAGAGAGAGAAGATGGTCAAGAGACCGCACGAATTCAAAGTCGGGGACAGGGTGCTTCTGCGCACACCTGCTTCGTCTGACGCGCCGAGAGGTCTGTTTGTGAAGTTTTTTCCATTGTTCGCAGGCCCTTTCACTATTCGAGGTAATCCTCACCCCAATGTTTTTGAACTCGTCACAGACGATAGGCAACCGGCAGGAAAATATAATGCTTTTAATTTAATTCCATTTCGCGAATGAGACCTGTTTTGTCCTTTTCATTAATTATTGTCGTATTTTAGTATTTTTGTTTGTCAATTAATTAGTGCTCTAGTTGTCTATTATGTGCTAGTCTTCGTTGAATTTATATGTTATTGTTGATGTGGTTTGTTTAAGTCTCTACCGACTGCCTGTGTCTTCTTCATTCGTTTACCGACATTTTACTTAATTGTCATTGCTTAATTGTTAGACGGTTTACTTATTGTTGATGTGGGTTGGAGTTCTTATTTCCTATAACGAGGACGTTACTGGGTGGGTTTTAATGGTGGTGTTTGTGGATGAGATATTCCCGATAGTATTTCCCTCGCTTCATTTGTCGTAGTTTTTTTATTTTTCCTGCTATTGTAAGCACTTTGTTCAATTATTTGTAGTTTTAGTGTGTATTTCGTCTATATTTTGATTAGGGTTTTTTTTGTTAAATTATTCCGTTTGCTCCCGTCGCCATTAGTTTTCTGTTGAGCCATGAAATCATCTTTTCTCTCCGATTTCATAGCTAGGCGGTGGAGGGGGTGAATGTAATGGGACGGTCGCACACGAACTAATTTCGGCGTGTGCGAGATGAATATTTTATATAACAGGGAGTCCGGGAAAACGTAGCTGGCTGAAAATGTGCGTTTCTCCGCTACCTGAGTGCGCGAAGGGTCGCCGCCGGCCGCCGGGGGGAGCGCCTCCCTTTGTTCAAAGACCGTTTGCCACACCTCTGGTATTTCCGAGCGCTGCGTCAGAGCACCCAGCGTCTTCTCGGAAATCGTGGTGACGTGAACGCCCACTCGAAATCGGGTTCCAACCGTCGATGGACCCATGGCAATTGGACGGCGCGCATCACGCGGTTTGGCTGCGCCAATAGTCGAACACTAGGCGGGGGTGAGACATGTGATCTCGCGAGCAAGGGAGGTTGCTGCGAACGCGAGACTCGCCCATTCCGAGACGAACGACGACCGCGAGTGTTACCTTCCGATGTAAGCGACGACCGAGGTGTTGGGTCCGATGGTAACGACCGCCGCGAGACGCTAGATCGCCGCCGGCAACGCATCGTCGCCACCTCACCGCCCGCTCAGGTGCCGCCGATGGGAGAGGCGGAACACCGTGTGAGTGCCGATACTCGAATGAACGAAGAAGCGTTCGGACGCGGCCTGAGGGCCGGCCGCCACTAAAAGACGCTTTGGTGTGGCGATTCCTGGCCGCCGCCGCCGCAGTCAATGCCTGCCGCGCGCGCCCGCCCGCGCGCAGCCGCTGCCACGCCGTCGTCGCCGCCGCGCCAGCCCACGCGCCGCGCCGCCGCCGCTGCGCTGTCGCGCGCGCCCGCCCGCGCGCAGCCCTGCGCCTGCCGCAGCCAAGGCCTGCTCGCGTGCCGCGACACCGCCGCCGCGGCCACCAGCTGCCCGTCCGGCCCAGGAAACGGGGGGAGCGCCGTGCCCTGCCGCCCGACACCCGGGCCGATGCCGACGCCCGGAGGAACGGAGCGCCCGTGCGATGACCCGGAAGGGTTGGACTGTTAAGTTAAGCTAGTTATAAGTTAGGTTAAGATAGTATTAAGAACTGTAGGGGGCTTCACCCGATTATTTATTGCTTTGAATTAAACTCAGAAATCATGAAAGAGCGTTTTACTGTGTAGTGCATGAATATGCCCAGTCACGCATGCGTCCTAAATAGATTCCAGCCGAGCACATGAGGCAACCTGCAGCAGACGGGAATCCACAGGTGAGTCGGGTCACGCCCTGAGAGAGATTAACACCGCCGACACCGATGAGTGGTCGTGTGTACGGGGGGCGGGTGTTACATAACATACAAAAGTGAAAAGAAAAAATGACATTTCATTAAAATCTGCCCCTAGTGATAATTGACCTATAATGCATTAACAGACAATTCAGGGGCTGACCGTTCGAAGCTGTGATCCATTATGGAGTTACGTAAATATTTTCAAAGTTGTATAAGTATGCAATGTTCGTACAGGCCTAGCTAATTATCATATAAACGACTAATGACACATTTTCAGCATAAACAAACTACTTTTAACCTATTAGCATACTGAATTAAAATACTGGTAATAAATGTCACTTCAGGAAATGATGTGAAAAACAAATGGGTGCTTGTGAATGTAGTTACTCACGTATGCTGGTACTCCGCCTTCTCCAATAGTGGTATCACCGCCTGCCTCTGTATGACTCGTCCATTGTATGTCCACGTAATTAAAGATGGCGTATGTATACACTTCATCGGTAGCCAAAACCAGTTGGAAAGTGTTGGTCTGTGGAAACAACATCAAATAGTGTAAATTTTAATTATTTCTTGTAGAATGAAGTGTATGAAATATGGCAAGATTTCATTGATTTCAGTATTTTTTGTGATTTTTTTAAATTCAAATATTATCATTCGACCATGTTTTATCTAATCAGCTCGACACTTTTTTCATTTTATTGAAATTTCAGCTTTGTTTCTTCGTTAACAAAATCGCTCTTCCTTCTATACTTCATTCACTCATTCCCTCATACAACTACTGTCACCTCACGCAAAGCTAACTTATTGTTTCACTAACCCGTCAACTCACTCATACAACCACTAACACTCAACACTCATCGACTCACTCTATAGCACCCACAAAACAGAGTTACTGACTTATCATTAATTCACAGGTTTAATAATTCATTCGTTAATGTTCTTTCATTAACCCTTATTAGTTGTGGCAGAGTAAGGAGTTGGGTCAAGCACGTGAAAGGTTTACACCCTGTAGAAAAAGTTCATCGAAAGAAAATATACTTGAAAAGTGTAAAAAAAAATGTAGATGTTTAAAAACGGAATTAACTTTAAGAAATTGAAAGATTTACATCCAGAAAGATGTAAATATTACATTTGTGTTTGATACTTTTTTTACATTTCTTTTTGTGAAATAAATAAAATACCGGCTTGTAGAATTACATTGACGGTAATGGAGCATAGGCTAATAATAAAAATGTATTAATTTATTCTGTCCCTTGTTTCACTCAAGTCATTTGCACTTTATGTCACAGAACCATCAGTATGAGGAGGTTAATGAATTAGTTTCAAACATAAACATTTTAACGTTCTAATTGTAAATATTATAATTGTAAATGTTTGTAATTGTTCTAATTCTAATTGTTATCATATTTGTCACCAAGTATTAGCACAAAGCGAACTGTAATAAATCTACCTATCTAAATAAATAACTTCCGTAGTTTTCTCATAGAATAAAATGGATAAAATGACAAATTTAAAAACAAGAATATACAGAAAGTACAATTCATGTTTTTAAAATTGCTATTTTATCAATTTTATTAAGTGAGAAAAATAATTAGTAAATTAGTTTCGTGAAATGTAAACATTTTGTTAACTTTCACATATTCATGATTGTGCGCCAGAAGACGCAAGTAACTTACGTGAAACTCGGAATCGAATAAATTACTCCCAATTAATTGACAGCGATCTTACTTAAAAATGCACTAAATAATAAAGGTGCTGTAGAAGATGGGGTGCAATAAATGTTACGAACTTTTAGAGGATGTACAGGGGTCGATGATAATCACATTTTGTCATTGAACGCGTAGTAGAACATCTCTTGTAATTATATTTTTTGTCGTATGAGACGTGCCACTACATATTTACTGGAAAAAGTGTGATTATCTTCGACCCCTCCGCATGTCCAAGAAGTTTATAACCCATAATATGAATAATTAATACAGTGCGCCAGGAAAGTTTCTCCGCACTGAGCCGAAACAGGGCTTCTTGTTAACAATTACATTTATGTTGGTAACAACCAGGAAACAAATGAAAGCATCCATTACGATTGTGGTGAGCACGCAATTTGCGTTTGCTTTCGTCACAAGCTGCAGCTCGTGCTACCGACATAAATTCTGTTCGGCACCAGGAAGGTGCTGATCCGCCGATCTCTGGTGGCCGTGATCGCTAAGACAGTAGTGTCATAGTGAACTCGGACCAAAGGATCATGTCATCTTCACAGTTACCATTACGTTAAACGAAATAGTGATAGTTAATGACCGAGATGTTGATGCGACCTTAAATAACAAAAAAAAGGTAATCTAAAAGTTCAAAAAGATCCAACAAGAAGATGTCGGACAGTCAAATTTATTACATTAATTACTGTCCGAAATCATCTTGTTGGATCTTTTTGAACTTTTAGATTACATCTATGTGACAGCCTTATAAGAGAATTTTTTTAAAAAGAAGGTGTTGATCCATACCTTGTACAGCGCGTTGTCGATGCCGCCGGCAAAGGAGACGTTCTTCCAGGTGACGATGACGGCGTGCTTGGGCTCGAAGGTGTCGGCGCCCACCACGCCCTCGCGGATGTCCCACATGAGCCGCTCGCGCATCTCCACGCCGAACTGGTCGAGGCGCGTCTGCAGGTCGCGCTCCAGCCGGAAGTAGACGCCGGCCTTGCGCTGGTCGATGTCGTCCGGCCGCATCTTGCCCACGCGCATCTTGCTGAAGAAGATGCCGATGAACGACGGGTCGTTCTTCGTCGGCCAGTCCTTGTTCGGGAACACCAGCGGGTACGTGTAGTGCTCGGGAGGGTCGCTGAACTCCAGGTAGCCGTTGAGGGACACCTGCAATTTGGACGTGGCGTTGGGTGACTCGCGGCGGCAGATAAGTGAAGTGGTTGACTAGCTAATTAGTTGCGTCACTTACGTTCCTTAGTGCGATTTTTAAACATAAAGAGTGTTGGGATTATCATTTTTTGTTGGAATTTTTTTCTTCAATTCATTGTAAATCTGACACGATATCTTACAGATTATTATTTGTAGTAAGCTAAACTATGAGTGTTCAGAAGCAGAAAAATGGGACAAGCTTTCTAAATTTGTACAAAATACTCACCAAGTATCATTTGATCAAATATAAAAAGAATGACAAAGAAACTGACGAAGGTTTAATTATGTAAATTCTTCTCCAATCTATAGGTTTGTTAAAGAACCTCTATAAATACAAAATTTGACAAATTAAGATAGGCACATTATGCGAAAGAATGCTGAGATGGATACGCTTTCGAAATACGATTGTAGATACAATTATTATTTTAATTCTGAATTTAACAATAACCAGGCCGGCAATTTTATTAATCATATACAAATATCTACATTTTAATGAAAATGCTCCCTACGGCTTCATAAATATTCATCACAATCCGATAATAAATACGAATAATAATTAGTGAAACATCCTAATATGAATGAATTAAGAATTGTGATGTTTATAAAAAAATGTTAACATTTGCATCTGAGGCACAATTCCGTCAATATTGTAGAATGAATACAGTAAACCCTCATTAACACAAATTCCTAGGGACCGAAAATAATAGGAGTTCGTGTTATAAAATTCGCGTTATCCGAGAGTTATAAATGTCCGTATTACCGTAATCCCTTACTGGGACCGATGTTTTGTTCGTGTTACAGCAAAATTCGTGTTAATGAGTTCGTGCTAATGAGAGTTTACTGTAGTACTATGTGCTGCACAGGACCAGTGACCTCAGTACCCCAAGTGCCTGTGGAGGACAACCCGTCCCGGGTAAAAGAGCAGGCAGTGAAATTTCGAACTATCGCCTTAAAACATATGAATACATGAGTATATTACACAGAAACAGGATGTAACTGAAGTAGCAGACTAGTTAAAGTGAAGTGAGGAGCAAAAGTGTTCCAAAAGAAATTTCCATTATAAATTTGAGGTTCACTGAGACTGATTAAGGTAGACAAATATGTGATGGCATGATGTGAGGAAGTTAGAAATCACAATGTACACGTTTCATACATTTCTGAGATCTTCTGGATGTGATAGATAAGCGAAGTTGAATACAAAGTTACGAACTCCGAAACTGCGAAAGTGATTGTGCGGGAAGGTAAGCGTGGGTATGCAACGTGCCGTACGTATGCGTTGTGGGTGTTGCCTAGACAGGGCGAAAATTCTAATTTCAATTATTGGTTTCGCCTTGAGAAGGCCTCGCTTATATCCAGATTTGAACAAAAAATAATCAGTGTGATGCATCATGACTACTACTTTCGTTTGGCCAGTTTAATCGAGATATATTCTATAAGTTATTGGTACAATACTAAATAAACCCCCTTAAAATTATACATTTCAGATTTTTATTTAAATATTGCACCAAAATATGTATCCCAATAAAATGAAAAAAATATTTTAAAATATTTTATACCTGGCCGGATACTTTGGAAATATCAACGTTGGAATGTGGCATGAGTTGTCTGCAACCGTAGGGGCGAGTGTAAAACACAACGCTATGACGCTGAAGGAATAGGTCTCATATTCAACCGAGGAGAGATTAACAGTTCATGCGTTCAATTTTTCAAAAAAATAAACATTCTACACAATTTTGGTTCTGTGGCAAGGTGAAGTATTTCTATTTTAATACAGTTTCAACTCAAAGGGTAATTTTATGACATCACAAGATATGTATCTAAGGGCATTGCCTGAATATTATGCATCTTGTTAGTTTTAAATAACATTTAAAACGGTCAAAACACCCGTCCTACGTCAACCAAGATATACTCTACGCGTGAAATGAGTACGAGAATAGTAAAACTTGCTCAATGTGCAAATCTCAAGGGACCAGTTCTTTTTCGCGTTATACACTGTAAAACTGTAGACTTTGTTTACAGGACTTGCGATTTTTGTTCAAATTGGAAAGATTGGACTGCATTAACGATTTCTATCGCATATGTGGATCCATAGATTAAATGCCGAACCGGTCTATTGAGTTTTCTTTCGCATTCCAAATGTCGCTTTATGCTTTTACTGTAATATTTTTTTTACATCCCGACATCTTTTCACAGATCTAGTTTTCTGGTGCTTTGACGAGTGATACTTGGCATTAAGATGGCTACTGTAGTAATTTTTCTCAGTACACATTCCGTTCTCGGAGAGTGAAATTATCAATGCTTTATGTCAGAGTAGCAAGCCGAGAAAAACTTCGGATTTGACAGTCGAATGTGGCAAGATAAAAAATGAAAATAGAAATATGTTTCTGTTTTGGAGTCTCGGATGTTCGACAGACACCGCCGTATCCTCGGACCCGGCGTTTCACGGTCAGCCAAGACTTGTCCTCACAGGAGAGGGCATCCGCGGCCACAGGATCATACCTTTAAGAACACAGACTTCTGCGGCCGGAGACCATGTATTTTGGCTGTTCGGGAGACGCTAATACTAGGATCAGTTGCCAACGTTTTGATCATCAATCCACATACAGTCCTTAAGCATTTATCTCTGAATAAGGTCGCTTTTTTGATCCCGAGAATGTCAATTGCTAAAGTCGTTAGTCCTGAAAGTGTAATGCATGTTTTATCGGAGGAGGCTGGAGGAGGTAGCCGTGGTCTTCCCCTGCTGGATAGCCAGATCCGGCGCTGACCTATGTCGGCTTGCGGGCATTTTCTCCAACCAGCTTTCTTTCATCGGCGTGGCACCGCCCCAGGCAGGACAAGCCCTAAACACCCAAATGGTCACCCGACAAGTTTGGTAGTGTAGTGCATGTGAGTGTAAGTGGTGTAAGGGGTGAGGGTAGGGCAAGGAAGAGGAAGGAAAGATTGCGCGCGGTCCGTGGCCCGTTTGTTAGGGTACTGCTTCGGCATTCGTCTAGGTGTTGAATCGTAGAAACCACGGAAAACTATCGATCAGAGCAGCCGACCGCTTAGAATTCTCCTCCAGACAGCGACTGAATTCGACCAGCTGAAAGCTAGTGTCGAAAAATCCGCCACCGTCGGAACTCGAAACCTAGGACCTCCCGGCAGAGGCACTGCAGTGACATCAATTGACGCCCTGAGCCACCTTTACTGGTAAGAAGGTCGCAGTATGACGGCTGTAACGTGGTCAACCAAACCAGGGATGCTGCGACAGACACTAGACAGCCAAGAACCCACTGTTTCCGCCTGGCGCGTCGCAATGCAGCCACTTACCCGCGTGTAGTTAAACCGGAAGCCGAAGAAGGGCAGCTGGAAGTTGAAGTTCTTGTGCACCTGCGGCGTGGAGGCGTGCACGTTCTTCTGGTAGTCGCCCTCAGCCGTCGTCGCCGCCGCCGTCGAAGAAGCAGTAGAGGAACTCGGAGCGGATCTTGCGCAGGCGCTGCTCCGAGATGATGTACGGGGTGCCGCCTTGGCCCACGCGGTGCGTGGGCGGCGCGTCGCGCGTCCTCGCGCATTCTGAGCAAGCAGGTGGAAGAACGATGACGCAAAACGATCGATTGACACACTATTTCATGTTTACGGACGTGACTACTGCTACAGTCATTAGTAGAGACCGGATTTTTATGTATTTACAGTATATTCTACTTACCGATCTCAAAATTGTAATATTGGCGAATCATCGCCCTTCTAACACAATTCCCAATTTTTTGTTACATATTTTTACGTATTTAATACTATACTACATATTTTTTTTCATATTTTACTGTTTTCACAATATATTTTCTTATTATATCAATTTTCTTCAATTTGATTACATATTTTTTTAATAAAAACCATGCATTTTCAAAAAAAATCAGCATTTTCTCCTACATTATTTGTGAAATATAGGAGCCACAAATATCATTGACACCGCGTTTTGTAACCTGTCAGCTTAATTTCCCAGAAAAATTTGAGAACTCCTGGGTTACAAAAGATTAAGCTTTTCCAACTGACGAGAAATGTATGATGCAGTGTGCATTAACTTGTGCTCTCCAAAGTGTTTTTAAAATGTGTCTATTAATTTTTAAACTTATTTATAATATTTTTTCAAAATGCAATTTCGTGTTACGTAAGTGTTATTTTTAATTAGAAGATTTTAATATGACATATTATATCCGATTTTACATACTTATTACATATTCTTACTATCTTAATTACATATTTATGTACATATTTTGACATTTAATACTACATATTTTTCGGGTCTCTAGTCATTAGTCATGTAAGTGAAATGAACAATTTTTTCATGAGAGGGGCGGGGTTTTTTCCCCCGCTGGATGTTGAAATGTGGCTTGCGGGTTTTCCCCATGCAGTACTCTCCACCCACAAGGCACCCACCCCCAGCCGGGATAAATTCTCATCTTCAGATGTGTGCTGTAGTGTAGTGCATGCAAGTGTATAATGTAAATAAGGGATGACGAGGAATATGAAGGAAATATCGCGCGCGTTTGTTAGGAGACTGCTCGGAGAATGATCGGAGAAACCACGAAAAACTACCGATCAGACCAGTCAGCTAGAGTTCTACTCTCCATAGCGACTGAGCTCGGCCTAGGCTATCTAGGTAATGTGGAAAATTCTGCCTCAGTCGGAACTCGAATACTAGGAACATCCGGTCAGAGGTCAGTGCACAAGGTCAGGTTTTGTTCTTGTTCCAAAAGCAACACGCCTACTAAAACCACCATAGATATTAGAGATATTAGTGATACAGACAGATTTGTCAGGATAAAAGTTACAAATTTCGGGAAACGGAGAGGTCGAAAATGATCACTTTCTTCCCAATAAACATATGGTAGGAAATTATATGTACATAAAATGAGAGAGAGAGAGAGAGAGAGAGAGAGAGAGAGAGAGAGAGAGAGAGAGAGAGAGTGAGTGTGTGTGTGTGTGTGTGTGTGTGTGTGTGTCAAAGAGAGAGAGAGAGAGAGAGAATTGACAAGTTAAACTTCTGACTTTGCCATTGATTGGTAGCCGTCTCAACGTGCCCTGATCCATGAAAGAGGAGTTGCATACCAGTTAGGGACAAATGTCATTCGTTAAGACATTTCTCATCACGTGTTCGTATGCAAAAAGTTATCATCTTCGACCCGTCCACATGCCCTATGAGTTTATAATATTTATTTGAGATATCCTGTTTAATGACTCAAATCATTAACACGATTGCAAAGAATGAATTTTGAATTTTAAATATTCGCAACTTAGCATAAACGAACTTAGTGAGAAGTCATCAAATACGATATACTTGACAAGTAGTACCGGTATACGCTGTGACACCAATGTACGAAGTGCTGCGTTAAACAGGCAAGTGCGTGCAGGAATGCCACTCGTTTATTTCTGTCTCGAATCACTAGCATTTTCCTTTCTGCGGTCTCTTTACCTCACAATAAGACGCACTGGCTTCAAAGTTGGTCACTGGTCACCGCTAAGTACCCTTCAATTTACTTGTTGAACAAAGTTGCATTTTTTCTTGGAAATTTCTTCTGCATCTGTGTAATTCCCACATGTCGATCAAGGACGTTCCTTTACAGACTCTTCAACATAGTAGTACAATACATTATATCTAAAACCTATACCGTAATAGTCAATTTATTGGTTAAAATGGAACAATATTTTACAGTACATTAATATTTTTTCATCCATGGTTATTTAAAGTTATTCCAGTGACTATTAGTAAATAGTGTGCGTAATAAAGCAACGAATGTAGTATATTACCTGCGGTCATTTGCTTTCATGCTCAACACATTTTATATATGTGGGAATGGGAGTGAGAGTGCTTAGTGGTGTGAGGAGTGTATATAGTAGTTTAAGACAGGTTAATGTAGGTTTAGGTTAAGATAGTGATAGGGGTGGCCGGCAGATGGTGCGCTGAACAAGAACAAAAGGATGTCCTGAAGGGAATGGGCAGTTCCGGTGAGGACAGAGAGAGCATAAGACGTGGTCGGTGTGTTGTCAGTGTACGTGTGTGAGAGATTGGTATTGGCGGATATCCAGACAATCCAAAAAGATTTTTTTCGTAGTGTTTTTCGTAACTGCGTCCCTTAAATCTTACACACACACACACACACACACACACACACACGTACACACACACACGTACACACACATATACATACACACACATATATGGATATATACTGAACTGCTATGTCATATATTAAGTGAATGTCGCATACTATAAATAAATTGCTTTTAAAATTTAGATTCAATGAAATAATGTGTTTTAGAAATAAAGGAAGGCCGACTAAACTGTCCAAATAAACTTAAAAATAATATTAATTGATACGACCCTGATTGGTACTTTCAGCATCTTTGATAACATCTCCGCATGCTATACTATTTATTAGTAGTAGTATTTAGGAAGCTCTGCGGATCTGTGAAGTACAATTCGAGAGCAGCTATACTAAATCTTAACTATATTTTTTACTGCAAAAGATGCATCTTGCTCAATGTGTTTTGTCGAGGATGAATTCACATTACTGATTTTAAGGAAGGAACATTATCACAGGGAAATTACAACCTCCGGCTCCAGTGTCTGGCATCCAAAATCCGAGTTTGCACGTTCACGAGAATTCCATTGGGGTGGGGAGGGAGTGTTCCATGACATAAGTGTAGCATTTTAAAGCACACCGACTACAATTCCTTTCGTAATCATAATCCTTTTTCGCTTAGCAAGTAATGGGCAATGTGACTGAGACCGATGCCGAGTCAGTCCATGGCGACCAATAGAGTAAATATTTTGGTAGCTTTGAGATTCCATGAGGTATCAAACTCGAAAATCACCAACAACTCAGCCCATGTTGGGGGTGAGTTAACGGACGATTTTCTAGTGCTTTTATTTTCTAGAGATGTCAACATCAACATCATCATCAACAACAACAACAATAAAAACATTCAGAACATATGTGCAGATGGTTATAGATAACCCCGACAATTAAGTTTCAGAATCAACTTTAATGGTCAATGAGAAACGTGCTTTTCTACAACAATCAATTTAGGCTCCCCAAAGACATTTTCCTAGTGCATTTACTACTAATTTTTGCGTCGCCCGTCCTCTCTTCTCTTCTGCGTATTAGTAACAATAAGCCACCTCTCACGTGCATATTGAGAGGGGAAAATGCAATCGTTGCTACGGAATGAAGGCAGTACAGAGCCTAAATGAATTGTCTTCACTACAGTCGCTGAAGCTATGGAGTTGGCGAAGGAAATTCCGATAGTTGTTACATGCCTCCTCCCTTCCCCTCACACTCCGCTAAGGCTAATGTTTTCTGAGCCCATCTGACCGTGGGTAGCGTTGAAGGACCTTGACCTAAGAAGCTCAGGTCTCTACCACTTTGAGTCCCAGGTGCTTGGTGACCGGTACGAACCCAGAGCTCTCTGTATTTAGGTGGATTTGGAGTTAGATCAGTAATTCTGTTGATGTAACAAATGCATAAATACTTACTATTTTTAGAAAATTTGTTGTTTTTTTTTTGCCTTTTGGAAACAAATGAAAGATAATAAAAAGTGCCATTTTTTATATTTTATTGACATACTTTAATATATTATAAAAAACAGCATAAAAAGTCAGCGAAACAACAATATTATTTTTCAGAATCAGAATTTTCAATGTTTCATCCAAAGCTTTTTCCGAAACTCATTTCCAAATGATTTTCGAAAGTCATAATTTTGAGGCAGCTCAACGTTCTAAACTCAAAACAAAACACGCGCCACAGTACAGAACTCCGTCTACCCCTGTGAATTAGTACAAAAGCATGTGACATTACCGACTCGCATTTCGTAAAATATTTCTCAAGTTGGCCAAGAGATGGCAGCACTATACAGTCACATCAATGTATTCATCAGCCCAGAACCGACGTACGCGGAAAGGCGAGGAAACGTGCGCCCGAGCTATTCTCGGGCTTGGGACTGTCGAACATAAGCAAAGGCCGAGTGTAGGCCGGGCTTGGGCTTCAATGTGCTAGACGTCTTGCACGGTTATTAGCGGCAGCTGCAGACGACGTCAAAGGAGATTTGGACATCCAACCGGTAACATCGCATGTGGCGACATCGCTGCAGCCTGATTCCCTGATTCCCTGCCAGGTTCGCTTACGCGGTTTCCTTGAAATCTTTTCCTTGCTCTTAACGGGATGAAGAGCAAGCTAATAATAATTACATAAGCAATTCCTTTGACAAAGAAATCTCTAACTTCAGTAATAAAAGTCTAGCGCAGGCCCTAAAAGAAGTTCAACTTTCGCAGTTTTCGAAATTTCAGAGGTTTTAATGAAAAACCAACTTTTACCGTATTTATAATCCCACTGTATTTTATTTCAACAAAACATGAAAAGAAAAACATTTTTGAAAAGAATCAGTAAATGTTCTAGGACTTCATTTCAAGTACCCTCAATAACCCTGGTCTACATTTAACATTTTTTCTGTTTGTCTCTATACTCTACATTTTATTTACAACTTTAATTTTTTCAAATAACTTAACCTCCATTCAAAATTTAAATGTTAATTTCTACTTCAGATTCCTGTTGGAGGCAAATCACCTGTAATTTATTTGTGTTATTCAAGCCCCTCAAAGACAAACAAAACGAACGATAGAAATAATATTTTTTAAAAGATCTTTTCTTGCGGAGATTCCGATGACGAAGGCGCGATTGAGAAAGTCGGACGACGAGGGCAGGAAGGGACCACCTTCATTGGCAATCACCCACGAGGAACTGGGAAAAGTAATTTTTGTAGCCACCAGTTCAAACTCTCCCACGTGTCATGATTCTCCCAAACAACCTACATTTAATTTTATTTACTCGTTGATGGAGATGTAGGGTTGGTAATGAAAAATTTTTTCATCACATTTATCATTTTTATGTGTAATTTCTGAGTGACAGACGATTAAACTGCATTGTTGTAGGAGGATTATTTACTTTGTTGTCATACGATAACAGCATGTGTAATTTTAGGCATTTCCTGTAAAAAAAACTCGAGTGACAGTGGAACTTAAAGTTTCATATAATTGAGGTGAGTCCTAAGATGGGTACTACATCATGGGATCACACGCGGTCTGCGACCCTTGTAAAAGATGCTGCTTCGGCATTCACCAGGGAAATGATAAAAATAAACTTTTTAAACGACCGAACAGAAAAGCCGGCATCAAGAAGGCAGTGGCAATCCCGGACTCAGTCATACGCGCAAGGCTTGGAAGCCTTGGAATCCTCTCTCCCATTCCTTTACCAACAGTATTGGAATTACGAATAGAGATAGAAACGAGTATGTCAACAAAATCTGATAACCAGACATTTTCGTCCCTATGTAATGTAAATTATTTTGCCTAGCAAACGGAGATATTAATTAGTTGAATAGTCTTTCCGTCGAAATAACCAAACTGTCACTCTTATCGGATGTAGCGAAATGAAGGCTGAAGGATTATACTTAGCTAGAGCCGAAAATCTCTTCACTGACGGGAATCGAAAGTAGGACCTTTCAGAGTAAGACACTTCATTCGCAAATACACACATTTCACCCGGCTAGGTAGTCATTGGATTTAAATAATCAAAGAGCTTAAATTTGAATTATATTTGGCATTTCACGAGCAGTTTCACAGCAGTTTTCGTGAAGATTGCAGGGCGACCAATGACGCGCTACACTAGTAAAACCATTTGTGTGATGTACACAAATGTTTTTACTAGATTTCACTTTAAAATTTATTCTATCATTTTCCATCATGATTAATTATCATCCATTAAGTGAAGAGAAATCCGTAATGCATATAAAAATCATTTATCAATGAGCAGTGTGAGTCTCAAACTTGACAAATTTATCGATCTTTTCTAATTTTTGAACACTTCTCATATTATTGTAATTATAATTATTATTAAAATTAATATATACTCGCTGTTAAAAGTTACAAGGCTTTGCAACCCTGAATTTCCTCCGCCTCCAGATTCTGCGGTATCCGAAATAGCTTCCTGCACCATTTTATTTCATTTCTGTGGAGGATGTTGACATCCCTTGCCCCGACCGAGCTGTCTGACGAAGCCCAAACTTCCAACACGGCTTGTTTTATTTCTTTACTAGTGAACCCGACAATTCTTCGCTATTGCAGTGAATTTCACTTCGTACGCTACTGGTAAAATGTGATTGTTAATCACGTTTTACGCAACGCCCTGCAAAAAGTTTAATAGATGACTTTCTCGGGAGTATGGGTTTGTTTTGTTCTGGTTCGGATATGGTTGTCAATAATTCTATTGTTAACACGTTGTCCCTCAAATTTGAGCATGCATTTGCTATAATACTGTCTTGGAGAAATTTGATTTTTTTTTGTCAGAGATAACATTCAAGTAATAATTCCGGCCGATATTTCACAATCACAGAGGAAGAATGTGCGGCCAAGACGCGCGTAATACTTGAGGGTTTTACCGGTTGCGTAGAGATTCTGTTCAGGGCCGCTTGAGACAGCCTAAACTCAACGCCGCCATTTTGCGTCTATGTGCGACAGACATACACACATTCCCATTGTACTATGCCTATATTCTTCGCGCAAGTGCAAGCAATTAATTGACAAAGTTTAATCGCAATTGTGTAAACGATACGGTAGTGCATAAAATACATTGATTTTTATATACCGGGACTTTAGTCTAACTCGCAACCCGTACCTGAGAACACAACCACTTGTTTTGGTACTTTGGCAACACATGAAATACCTTTGGCTTCCCCTTCACTTTAAACGACCCACCCCTCGTCGCAGATTTCGGGGTAGGAGAACGGGGCTATTTTAGTTGGAGGAAAGAGCAAGCACTTGTTCTGTCCTTGGGCAGTCATTCGTTCACGTTTCATTCATTATCGTCGGAACTCGCGTTTAGGAAAGAAGAATCGCTTCGAAAATGTTTACGAAGATTCAACGTGTATTTTTGGTGGAAGTTTACTTTGGCACTAAATATTTCTTAAAGAGCCCGAAAATGTTTCAAGAATATTTTTTGGAAACGCCAGTTCCCAACAAATCAACAATTTGTAGATTAATCCAGCACTTCAGAGACACGGGGGATGTGGATAGGAAGCGGAGTCGCAGTGCCTGTTTTAAAGGAGGAGAAATTATTAGAAAATTCAAGAGATTTATTTGATAAATATTTTTATTAATTTTATTACGATTTTCTAATTTGTTTAATTTCCAGGTACCATAATTAATTATTGTTATAAATAATAAACAGCTTGGCGGCGATGTTTCACGAGATATCTTTGTAATTTCTCTCCGAGCTGGCGTTAAATAATAATTATTGTTACTTTGCTATTAATAAATCTATAAATCAGTCATAACTTCTCTCCCCATCTTCTATGTTACAGTTTCGTTTCTTAAGCATACTGAAGCATACAGACTCGCCATTCCTAAGCAGACAGACTCGCCTGAAGAGACGTTTTGTTTGCTGGCTCATGCCTCCACCCACCCCACCCACCCTGCGCAGCGCGAAAACATTCCGGCTTGTGTGCCGCATACCTGCCCGCCGAATCCCTTGAATGGGAAAAACACAGAAAGAGGAAAGTTGCAGATTATGACGCGCAGCTCACTTCCTTCTCTGCTGTCCCAACGAGTCAGCCACGGCAGTATTGAAAGAAGGCAGAGGCAAGCGGTTGCCAAATTGCCGAAATAAGAACAGGCGCTAGCGATCATGGGTTGCAAGATAAACTAAAGAGCCTGTATTAGATTCTGGGTCCTCTTAGGTTCTTCAAATCCTCAAGGAGACAATGAGATGGCGCATGATGTGACCCCGGCCACCAGCAATTCCAGTGTCCGCGGTCTCAAACCTTCGTTGGGATGGGATTGATAAAATGAGTGTTGGGGATGAGACGCATAGGACTGTGAAAAAGACTTAATGTCACGAACCACGGTAAAAATATCCATGCCTTACCTAAAGGGGTAACGCGCGTTTGCCTTTATGCTCGAAGCCCTTTCACCATCAGGTAAGCTGATTCACACGATGAATGCGAAGAAAACATCACACGTCGTGACGAAATTGGTTTTCTACGATTTCAATAAAATACCACAAAGAGGCCTAATGCTTATTACGCATCTCTATTGACGTACGAGCAGCATTCCAAGAAAACTGTTCTCATCGGTTCTATTTAGGGTTCGCGGAAATCGATAAGGGAGGGGGCAGGAATTATTGGAGGCCACGAAGAGTCATCGGATTTCGCCTGTCCGTTGCGCGATAGCGAAGCATATTATCTCTTCGCACTATCGCCGTTGGGTGATAACAGAAGGTGCCGTGCGATAAGCTCAATGGCAGAGCCGCGGTCCGAAAGACTTCAGAGCCCGTTATGAGAGCCTCCCGCCCTCAATTACGGCCCCTGCACAAACAGACGACGCGGGGTGGGAGCGGTTCCTCGCTTCCGGCAAAACGTCAACAGGGAAAGACATCGGAACTGCAAGCCTGCACTTACGAGATAAATTATGCATAACCATCATGAGAAAAAAAGCACACAGAACGAGGCAACTTCTCAGACATCCCACTATAATAATTCTAATAAAGAAAGATCTTATAAAAAGCCATAAAGGACACAAAAATGGAACACTTGAATCAATATTCGATAAAAATTTCAATTTCAAAAACATATTCATGAATTAAATCTATTCTGTATTGAATATGTATAACCGATTCAATTTTTAATTTGTGTTTTATTTTACTTAGATTCCATAAGCCCCGAAACTCATTTTCGTTACAATTACTGAGAAATTAACAAATAAATTGTTTAGCAGGTAATAAAAAAACTTGATTGAATCGTGGTTCCGGGCGCGTCAACAGCTAATGTCCCATTAGTCCCGTACGTGTAGTGTTGTTTTTCATCGGAACGTTGCGAAGATCTTCCCCCGCTGGATGGCGAGATCCGGCACCGACCTACACTTCGACTTGCTGGTAGGTCGGCGGGAGATAGGGAGATACCTGGTTTCCCCAACCAAGTATCTCCCACCAGCGTGGCACCGACCCAGCCGGAGCAAGCTTTAAGCTCTCGAATGGTCTCCCGGTATGTGTGATAGTGTAGTGCATGTTAGTGTGTGAGCAAGTAAGAAATGAGGATAGGACGTGGAAGAGGACGGAAAGATCGCGCGCGTCCATGACCCGTTTGTTAGGGTACTACTCCAGCATTCGCCTGGTGTTGATCGGACAAACCAAGGGAAACTACCGATCAGAGAAGCCCGTCGCTAGAATCTTCCTCAAGACAGTGGCTGAATTCGATCCAGCTATGTAACTAGAGTCATAAATTCCTGCCACTGTCGGGATTCGAACCCTAGAACCTCCCGGTCACAGTCCCTGCGTGACATCAGTTGATGCCCTGAGCCACCTTTGCCGGTATATAAAAACTTAATGTTGTAGTTTCTCAACTGTGAGAAACTATAAAAGATGAGAATCATGTCAATCAACAGTTATTATGACACCTCGACAATTCCTCTAAAAATCTCATGAACGGTAGAAAGATCGAAGAGAAAATATAAATCACCTTGCGAAAACCAGATTTTTCCCGATGTATACAGACAATTTTTCCAGATTCATTTCTCTTTCACTTTTTCCACAAGACAACTTCCAAACTTTCAAGAGTGGAAAATTTAAGTTTTGTGTCTCGTTAGTGCGGGAATTCAATGGGGGTTCCGTGATTGGCAGCAAGTGTTGCAAGGTGTACAGCGAATAGCTATTCGCTGCCTCTCACACACTCTCCGAATGAAATGCGGACTGTACAATTGGAAGATGCGATACGCAGTAGGTCTATCACCTCACAAAGATTACAAACCAGATCGATGCGGAATTAGGCGGTCCCATTACACTCATGCAGGTTCCAAGTTTATTTTCTTTGAAACCTTGCGGTGAGTTGTTTATTGTAAGACGTCTTATAGAAGTTTCCTTCATATTATCTCATCATCTATATATTTAAAAGCTTTTGTTTAGAAAGGAATTTGAGTTTTCATAGTCAACCAAATTAACTTTTCTACAGCACTTAATTTTCTTCCATGAAATCGTAGGGGTTCAGATAGTTTTCATTATTTTGACGTTTACAATAAGGGAGAGAAAGTAAGTGACTGATTTAAATCGTTTTCCCTTTTACATCCTTCTTCAAATATGCCTTTTCAAGAGAGGTGAATTTCAAATGTTTGAATTTAGACGAGTGAATCTGCAAATTACCAAGATCGCTCATGTTTGCAATTTGACTCACTTCAGCCTCTCCCATCCCTTTTGATAAGATACTTTGACAGTTTTGTAACATATGTAACACTGTCAGTTATGTATTCACGTCACACAGTTACCATATAATAAATTATATCGACGACAAATATAAGAAAAAGGGCATGATCTTATTGCATGTAATTTCAATAGCTAGCAATATAAAAAATACTGAAAATAATAATATAAGGGAAATGGGTAAATATAAAATGGACAATATAAATGGTGACCCTCTGACATATGGATTGTTATTTAGCTCTCACGGTGGCCATTAGTTCTAATGTTAAGTAGTTTCTGAGTTCACTTCATGAGGACGAATCGATCCGACAATATTGCTGCAACGTTTACAAGGGCTTCGTCTTCCATTTCTGTCATTTAATTTTAATGTTAGTAATTAAATTTAACGACCCACAGCATTAATTCTGTCACCTAGAATTAATATTCCCTTCCTGTCACCGAAGAACATTCTTTCAATGGGAAAAGCAAGTGTTGATTTTATTTCTTCTTAACGCTTCAAAGATCTCGATTCTCACGGACAATTTGTTTCTGCTGCCACACAGCATTTCTCAACATCAAATATCTAATTCGACTGCTTGATTATTTGTGTTCCCGGGCGCATCATCTTCTATTGTCATTAGTCCTGTAAGTGTAGTGTATGTTTGATCGCGGGAGGTGGCTATGATCTTCCTCCGCTGGACGGTGAGAATCTTCGCCGACCTACGTATTGACTTTACAAGGTTTTCCTCCTCCAGATATCTCCACCACCGAGATAATGTCCTACGGAGACAAGCTCTAAGCTCTCGACTCGTCTTCCAACACGTGTGGTAGTGTAGTGCTTGTGTGTGTGTGTGTGTGTGTGTGTGTGTGTGTGTGTGTAAATAAGGGCTGAGGATAGGACAAGGAAGAGGAACGAAAGATCGCAGGCTGACAGCGGACCGCTTGTTAGGGAAATGCGTTCGCTTGGAAAATACATCTGGCCGCTAGTTCTCGGCCAGACAGCGGCTGAATTCCACGTAACTATATAGTATCTAGTTTAAAAAAACCTGTGGGGAAACAGTCGAGACTCGAACCCTTGGACCTCCTGGTCAAAGGCGCTCCAGTGGTTGCCTTGAGTCATCTCAGCCGGTGCGCAATTCGTACTACACCGCAAAATAATATTTGTTCGCCTGTAGGAGCTAGAATTAATCAACTTCGACAGCGTTTGTAATGTCAAGTGTAACGTTTCCCACCAGCAGAAATATTTTTTTTCAAAAATAACACTGAATTCAAAGGGTAGTAATTAAATTATTTCATCTTAACAATACAAATTATGTCGTACCTATTGTAGACAGGGATAAGATGAGTGTAACATGTTTGATAAAAGTATTTGAAATAGAACTGTATAAAGGTGGCAAGTGTTTATCGATGTGTATCCAGAACACACTTTCTGAAAAAAGAGGAATGTAGGAATCTCGTTTAGCTTCAACCTGTCAAATCTCAAACACAGCTATCGGTGGCCTTAAACTGAACGATGTCGATTTCCGTCTTATCTCCTTCGATACCATCGTTTGCTTTTCAGTCTGCGATTAATCAGTTGCTTTGTACTCAACAAAGACACACCCTAAACTCTTTTCTCAATGTGACCAAATTCGGGCCTCGACTCACTATTACTAACCATTTTATAGAATGTTTCTCTTGCAGATTAAAATATATAATGTGAATGTTGAAAAGGTACCGTTTTTGCGTAAAACTGTACTCATTATAGCTGTAAAAATAGTGTGTTTATTCTCGTGCGGTGAATATTCCAGTTATTTATTGTTCATTTCATAGTAAATTTTTCGATCAATTTTAAATGCTTTTATTTTTGTAAACTCCCCTTCTCAATAAATATACGTACAATGCACATATCCTGCAATATTATAATATACTGTTATGTGTAAATACCATTATATAAAATGTTATAATAAATCATGAAAGGGTGAGACTTCTTTCAAAGCAAAAAAAATAATTTTCAACTCGAGTCTTCAATAACAACAAATCAAAAAAATATCTTATAAACACGACGTTTAAGGAATAATTACTCAATGGTCATTTATTAAAAAAGAGTAACTCGAATAAATCATTAATTCGGATAAAATTAATAAGAGAGCCTCTTGAAAGATCCCATTGCTCAATATTACTCAATGTACGTGCCAATAGCAATGAATCATGTTATCGGCAAGATTCTTGCGATAGCTTTTGTTCGTCATGGATCGTCAATATGGCCACCGACCACACCCGCAACTGATAAAAAGTTGAAATGGAAAGGAATGCGTTTCTATACAGTGTTACATCTACTCAAAAAAGAAGTTCTTTACAGACCTAGGAGTATAAGTCACAGTCACAAGTGGTAGTTTTACAATGAACATCGGTTATTAAAAATTATTTTTTTACATTACAAAAATATATTACGCAATAACTAAGGAATGTACACTAATATTGATCAATGCGTACTACACAAAATAAAAACTGGAAAAATGGCAGGATAACCCACGTGTTTGTTGCACATTTTCGGCCTTCATATCAACAATTATTAATCACAACTTTTGTTTATACAATTGTGATGTACTCGCCAAGGAAACAAGAACCGATTATATTTAATCAGTTAATTCAATTTCATAAGATGAAACGTGTTATTTGTTAAAAAAGTTCGAGTTCCCTACATTCTCCCTATTTCTTCCAGCGTTTTCTTTAAGGTAAACCTTCGTTAAAATGCGTGTTTATGAGATGTAAAGATCTGTTTAGAAGCAGAGTTGAGTAATGGGGCTTAAAGCAAAACAACTAGAAGGAAGAACGAAGGCCTAGCACTGGGAAATAAGGAGAAGGAAGGGCAAGACCAGGACGTTAAGGGTAGAAAGGGGCAAGCACAGGGAAAGAGGGGAAACGCATCGTATGTGAGCATCCAAGAAGCGCCCCACCTCTTCCCGCCCAGGAAGAGGAAGGTGCAGGAGCGGGTACGGATTCGGATGCAAGCCCGGGAGCGGGTACGGGTACGGATGCAAGCCCGGGAGCGGGTACGGGTACGGATGCAAGCCCGGGAGCGGGTACGGGTACAGATGCTAGCCCGGGAGAGGGTACGCATACGGATGCAAGTCCGGGCGCGGGTACGGTTACGCTTGCGAGTCCAGGAGCTGGCACAGGTACGGTTGGGTACGGGAGCGGATGAGGACGCGGGTGAGGGTGAGGGTGCAATCGGAGGCGCGCGCTCACCGTAGTCGCTGTTCTCCCAGTCGGTGATGCGCGCGGCCTGGCCGCCGGAGGGCGGGGCGGCGCCGCGCGCCTGCGGGGGCGGCGGCTGCGCGCCGGGCAGCGTCTCGGCGGCCGAGGGCGCGGCGGCGGCGGCGGCGGCGGCGGGCGGCGCCGGGGGCGACGGCGGGGGCGCGGGCCCGGGCGCGGTGGCGGGCGCGGGCGGCGGCGAAGGCCGCGCCGCCGCCCCGTCGCCCTCGCCGTCGCCCAGGTGCGCCACCTCGTCGGGGGGCGGCTGGCGGCGCGGGTCGCCGCCCGGGGACATCTCCTCGCGCTCGGTGCTCTCCGGCGCGGGCTCCGCGGCCGCGGCGGGCGGCGGCGGCGGCGGGGGCGGGTCGGCGCGCGCCGCCGACGCGAGAACGAGCAGCAGCAGGAGGCTGGCGCCCCGAAGCGGCCTGGGCGTCATGGCGGGGCTTCGCGGCGGGACTGAAGGCGCGATCGCCGGCGGTTCGGCAGGTGGATCTTATCGCTCGCGAGCCGATGATAAGGTGCGCGATGACCCACCCACCCGCTGCTCCTCGCCACGCGGCGGCGATCACGCGGCCTTCGGAGGGGCAGCCGGAGCGCTACCGGGCTGTCGTTCCACCCCTCAGCCGCCCCTAGACGCAATGGGATGGCGGATTGGCTCTCTCCAGAGGCGTATCTACGGTATGGCAGACATGGCACCACTCACAAAGGGCGCTATTTAGAATATACCCGCTGAAACAAATAACAATAACCGTAATTTGAGCTATCCTGACAGGGGCGCAAATTTTATGCTTGCCATGGGCGCCTGAATACCTAGATACGCCTCTGGCTCTCTCGAAGAGTCAACGAGTTTTATGGCATGAGCCGCTGATGGAGAACCTGTCGATGCATTAAGTGAAGTCGTAGGCTTCCGATGCCAGAATTGAGCTCTTGCCTGTCCGGGTGACGCCGTGCACAAGGCTGAGTTGCCGACGTTTCGATCATCATTTCGTGATCTTCAGACCAGCCCTGAAGAAGATCAGGAAATGACGATCGAAACCTCGACAATTCAGCCTTCTACGCGGCGTCACCCGGACAGCCAAGATCTCCTGTCGATCCATTTTCTGGCCGTGCCACTAATAACAGCCGCCAGTAATTTATTCGAAAGATTCTCTCTTGAGAATGAATCCATAAATATGGAAACAGTGAGTGGTTGAGAAGGGGTGACTCAATTTCAATTGATTAATAAATTATTGCTTTTATTGATTATCAGTATAGTTTGCATATTTATCAGTTAATTACGAAGGTACATTCTTCTTAATATTTTCAATTTTGTTTCCGTTTGCAGTTTTTCGAGTGTTCTCATTTGGCACAAATTTGAGCTCTACCTGTTTTGACGCCAATTTGTTCACTAGAAACCGGATTTCTATATAATTACATATTTTTTAACTTTCTACTTACCATTCTGAAACTTGTAAAAAGGGGAAGGAAAGATCGCGCGCGGTCCCTGGCCCGTTTGTTAGGGTACTGCTCCGGCATTCGCAAGGTGTTGATCGGAGAAGCGGCGGAAAACTACGATCAGAGCAGTCGGCCGCTAGAATTCTCCTCTAGATAGCGACTGAATTTGATCTAGCTGACAATCTAGAGTCGAAAATCCCGCCACCGTTGGGACTCGAACCTAGAACCTCCCGGTCAAAGGCACTGCAGTGAAATCAGTTGATGCCTTGAGCCACCTCTCCAGGTCAGGATGTTTGGAGATGTGCAGTGCTACGCATCTTCTTTAACAATAGGCACGTAAAGGAGGTTGATAAGATTGACGCTCCCGCCAAGAGCGAGCTGCGTAGTGCTATTCGATTTCTAGGAAAAAGGAATAGTGCAGCAGAAATTCACTAAAACGTTGGCCGAGTTCGAGCTCCAAATTTCCAAACCAAAGCGAAACCGCTTCCTTCTGGACTTGTCTTCATTAATGAAAACGCCAGTCCTCACACCGCCGCTGAAACCAAGAATTACTGGGACGTATTTGATCAGTCAGCAAATAAATCACGACTTAGCGGAGAGCGATTTTCGCCACTTTCTCTAATTGAAGAATTGGCTAAGAGGCCAAAGATTTTAGACCAGTGAGATACTTTTAAGCAACGATGAAGCCCATCTCACTAGCGAGCAGGGGATTTCTTCCAACAAACTTCTAATAACAATTTCAACTTTCCATTACTCAAAGCTTAAGTATTCTATCGAAGTGAGTCAAATAAATTTAGTAGAAAATGTTACGAGTTTTAAGAAATGTTTATTTCACATACATAATTACATAATACATATTAAGCACCGTTTACGAAATAGTCGCAAAAAACTTAGAGTCAACACTTAAATTTTGCAGTAAGGGTTAGGAAAGGCACGAAAATAGTTTTACGAAATCTGATGCGGTAACTTTTCTCTTGTATTGAACAAAATTTCATTTAGACCGTAGAATAAACTGTAGAATTGTGTGAAAAAACAAAGATAAAGGTTGCCAGATTGGAAAATTTTGTTCTCAAAATGGGGGTTTTTCGTCGTAGTGGGGTAAGAATGAGGAACATAAATGGACGGGGAAATGTTTGGGAAATGTTTGGGGAAAGCATTTTCATCCGAAGTAGAGATAGAAATGTTATTCTCTCAATTATTATAAATAAAAAATAAACAATAGGCGTTGTTGTCTCTTATTTGTATTTCAGGAAGAGAAAAAAAATCATGAGAAAAACGAAGATGATATACAGCTTCGAGCAGCTCAGAAGACGATGATTGGTTGATTTGAATTATTTGAATTTAAGAGGAGAGCCAATGGAATCGTCAGGGGCAGCTCATGTCGTTGGTCCATACTTTGGAGAATATTTTTCGCTTTGAAGTTGAAGAATTTTGTTTCATTGGAGTGGCTATCTGGGGAAATTCCGTAGTAGTGGTGGGGAAAGAGCTCGCAACACATCTGGTAACCCCCTGCAAATAAACTACTTTTATATAAAAGAAAATAATTATTTGTAGACAAGTCTAAGTAATGCCGACAGGGCAGTCTTCCTTTCAGTTTATTTCCCACATTGAAATCAGTTTCGTAGTTTCGAGATTGCTCCGGACAGATAGTAAATGATCTTAAAAACTACTGAATTGGTTGGTATGTCATCCAAATAGGTCTTCGAGATTATGAAAAGGTACTTATTTTGAAATCCACTCCAATTGTGTTTAAATAGATAGATTTACGTTGAACAAACAAAAATTTTGAACGTTAAAGTGTCCGCTGATGGTGCCTCGCTAACATTGTTTTCTCAATACTATGTATACTAATAAGTAACAAGAAAGTGACAAGGTGACATAGGTGATGGCAATATGAGCTTGAAAAAGAACATTACTGACGGAACGTGTAGTCAATCTGAAATTAATATAGGCCTCACAATATGACCAGACTCCGTTAAAATATCTTAATTCTGCAACATACACAACAGCACAACAGAATATGGAGGATAAAGACCATTTTGCAATATGAATGAGATTTATCTATGAGAAGGTCGAAAGTGACAGACTCAGAAACAGGCATTCAGACATGTATACGAACTTAGGAGTGAGACATACCTGAAGACAGTAAGGTGAAGAACAGAATGATGGACCATCGAAATGGTTCTTTTATGTCTATGAATATTCGATCAACCAACCACCAGCGAATCAGCAAATTTGCATTAAGATAATTAGCTTGATAAAGATAGTCAACTTGTATGTTGTTTTGGACTTTGTGCGTGTGATTAATTGGCCATATGAATGTGCACGTCATTAGTTACATACGTCTGTTCATTCATACGTGTCTATATATTTCTAGAACAAGTGTCTTCTGTGAGGTAGATTTATGTCAGTCAGAATCTCTACCCGAATGACAATGTTAATGTAATGGATGTAAAAATTGCTGACTCTAATTCATTGTCATACCTGTAATACACTACTAATTATGTGTATTAAAGTATCTTACTTATTTCAATAAGTTTGAAGCAAATATCATTAAGTTAAGATCATAGCAACACGGGACGTTGTCAAATGAACAGAAATTATACATCTTTTCTGAGAAAGATATAAGTAATCAAGAATGAATTTCAATTAAAGACATTGTAAACTATTTCCATCGTCTTTCGGTCAATAATGTCAAGTTTATTATACTTTCTCAATTTACAACGATTTTTACACAAGTTCATTTATAACTTACAAATATTCTACGTCTCTGTTCTTTAAATTAGAAAACCCTTTGATATATTTTTGTGACATATTTTACACATTTAACTCTAATGAAAGATTCAAAAACCATATTTTTTTCTATTCAAAAGTCACTTTGAGAGGTGCCCGGAAGCTATGGGACCTCTGAATTTAATGATTGTCTGAATTACTTATTAGTAGGGAACGGAATTTATAAGGCCATATATTCCCAAATACGTAAGAAAATTAGAAAATATGCAAAATGAAAATTCATTAGTGTTCAAAATTACTCTATACTCAAGCATTTTCTGAGTACAAAACATCGTCGATCACGCCCTGAAATGCACGGTTGAAAGAAAGTTCTACCTCTATTGAAGTAATTGTATAGTGGTCTGAACCCCACATTCGAAATATAAAAAAAAAATTCGTAGTATGAACAATGTTGTTTACGAGTAGACGGTGCTCAAGTGAATAACAGCACCGTGCAGCCAGTTATGCATCCCGAAGGAGGGATCCGTAAAAGGGAACTTACCCTCCCCTACCCCCAAATCGCCACAAAACATTGATTTGTAAAAACAATTGTTAATTTTCGATCGAGTTATGCACAGGCCAAATGGAACATGAGCAAGCACGTGATTGCCATTACTTCTGCTTCACATACATACGCTCAACATTCCATATACGCAGTTTCGAAGAAGCAGGGGGTGTAAGTTTCACAATTCATGGCGAAGGTCCGGAGGTCAGAGGAGAAAGATCATTTCAGTAACATGTGTTGCAAACTTATATGGCAAAAAAAATATTGACAAAATTGACAAAAAAAATAAATTTACTTTTTTTTGACAAAATAAATAAATAAAATTTACTAAACTTGCATCGGAAAAGGTCCGTTACGGCGTATAAATGTATTAAAATTTTAACGAAATATGTAGAATGTGTAAGAATATGTAAAAATATGTAAAATAAAAATAGCTCTAATTCATTCAGAATGTCTTGTAAACTCTAAAAATCCGTCCTTAAGCTGAAAGTACCTAGTAAAAGACGTCCTTAGAGCTGATAGTACCTAGAATTGTTTTAAGAACGTTCTATCACTTGATGTAACATTTGTGTTATAACCTGAGGAAAAATCTGTACGTTAATATTTCAAGCCTTTGTATTTGAGGATTTATATAATTGCCAATGCGATTGAAAATCTACTGATGCAAACATAGCACGTACTTTCTCGCATTAGTAACTATTACTCAATATTATAATACAGCAATTTCTGTTCATATAGCCTCATTTCAGCCATCACTTGTAAAAACCCATTACCAATCATAGCGCTTTAGTAGGAAAACGAATTCGTTTAAGGCATCGACAAAAAGTTCGAGAATTCAAAATTGTGTTCCATTCAGCGAGAAACCATATTATATTAGAATGTTTAATTTATGATAATTTTGTGAATTGCAAGCTGCCGCGACACGTCGTTGCCATTGTATTGCGACTCGATATCTTATGAAAGATTCTCTCCAGTAAAAGAAGCACGGAAAATCCTAATGTACAATTTCGAAAATTTGCAAAAATTACACGAAACTATTAATTTTCGAGCTAGTTACGCTACAAAAGCACCTATCTTCTCGCATTATTGCTAAGTTTAACATTTTCGAAAATTCAGAGAGTTGGACGAAAATGAGACCCACGTCATTCGTTTAAGCTTTCCTTATAAGTGGAAGAAATTTGGAGAAAAATGTGGAGAGTTTTTTAAAAAATGTTTTTTTTTATAATTTGCATTAATTTGAAGTAGAAATTACTCGAAAACTTTGTTCAAAAAATTACAAGATTTTAAAGATAGTTTTGGTCTTATCTCAAACCTTTAGAAAAAACAATCTTCAATAGTGTACTTTTGGAATGTTAACTTTTTGTGGTTTTCGGAAATACAGAGAGTTCGCCGAAAATGGGACAACCACAATTTTTATACCGTCATTTGATTCATTAGAGGAGATATTTACAGAAAAAAAATTGCAGCCTAGGATTGGCGGGATTAGCAACAAAAATAAACGAGTTCAGTAAAACTTGTTTTTATTCCAAGGCGTGTCGTCGAAATCATGTGGAGATTTTTTTTGATGGCGTCTCGTTCAGTGCTGGTGTTGTGGTCACTGCCCTCAGCTCACACTCTGCCATGAGCGAACTGATTTGCACAGTTTTGTGAACGCACGGAAAGTGCAATGCACGCCCGTGCCACAGCGTTGAGACCATTCCTAGTCTTTGAGGGTACCTACGGCTAATCTGCATCACAAAAAGAAGAAAAGATCAGAATAACTTAAGCCAGCCGGCGCGCGCATTGCGAGTGCAAACAATTTTTTAAAAATTTATTCTAGCTTGGCCATTGGCCCTCTGCTGCCTCATCTATATATATAAAACAGGATGTTGGTATGTATATGAGAGCAAAACTCCAACACTGTTGGACCGATCTCCTCGAAAGTTGGCACTTTTAGGAGGTTTTTCACCGAGAAGGTGTATGTGTTGTTAAATCTGTTGTAACTCCACTACATTTCGCTACATATTCACTACATATCCACTACACATTCACTTCAAATGCAACCTGCAACATACTCGGAGCATTTTGAATCTATATCGTTAAATAACTCCTAAGCGAGGCGTTCTAGAGCGGAGTTTTCTCATGAGAAAACAATTTGGTCACAAGTGAAGGATAAGTGGGGGACATGTGAGGAAATAAAAGGGAACAGGTTGGACCGGATTTACAAGAAATATTGTTTTATTGTGTCGTAGAACAACGAACTATGCACAAAAAATCTTAAAACTTCCTCTCAGAATACTTGTGATTTTTTTTCATTTTCTTTTTTTTCAATTGCTGGGCCATAGTTACGAATTCTCTCGTGGTACCTACATTCCCTATCTCTCCGATTCGTTAGATCTCTAATTTTCGTTCTTTATTTTTTGATTTGTATCACTTTCTATTTCTCGCATTACGTCTTTTTTCTGCAGTATTAGGCTTTCGAGAGTCTCGGACCATTTCTGTGTGCATGTGTTCTGCTTTTTTACCAATCTAGCTGTATTACGAGTATATCATTTTGACTACCTCCCTTGCTTTCTCCCAGTCCCAGGCTCCCTTCTCCTATCGTGTATTTATCTCCTGTAATAGTCTTTATAATTAAAATTAATTTGTTAGACTATATGTATTGGATGTGAATCTTGCATATGAAATACTTGAGTTTTTTTAATTATCGATTTCAACACGTCAAACACATAATATATGTGTATTTCTAGCGTTTCATCTGCCTTATTTCTAAGTAAATACTTAGGCGATCATGATCACCTAATTCTACTAAATGTATAAAAGTTAAGGAAATCAAATAGTTTTTCTTGATTACCTTTCTTTATTAATTTTTATAACCTTTTTATCGTTATTCGAACTACCTGTGATTTCGGAAGTTTGCCACATTCTTGTATATTGTGTTTGACATGTTGAAACCTGGTGCTATAAAATTTGTTAAAATAAACTTGAGAATTTTAGGTACGGTACTATTTACTTTATTTTTTCAGTAAGTAGAACTCCTTGAACGCCTTGTAAAATGAAAACTGAATTCCACTTGGCTTAGAGATATATTATATAGATCATCTTGTCGGCTATGCCACTTGGTGTTCGATTCTTCAATTGATTCCACGGATGCCTATGTTCGTCTAATGTGAGAAAATTCTTAAGAATGTTTCAGACGTTACACGTTCATGATTTTGAATGGATAATTCTCAAAATTTCAATGCACACATTTTTTTAATAATTACGTATTAAGTAGGTTCGTTTAAATCTAGTTAGTTGTCATAAGTTTGTATTATTCTCAAATGATGCAACTAAAACAGCACATATGCAGTATTGTAAAATCACTGAAGATATTTTTGTGTACTCGTCAGTGTTTGAGAAAGAATCGGTGACTAACTGATTAAGGAGATTTGACAAAGAATATCTTACCGATAGGTGAAAACTTCTAAGAATGATAAAGTTGTCTTAATCATAAGTTCAGATGCTACATTATCTTTCACTGCTAAAGGGGAAACACTTAACATTATTTGTATTTTCGCGGAAATTGTGGAGTGAATATATTAGGAAGGTATTCGGAAAAATTGAATTACATTTTGTTAGCCTATCATTCAAGAATTCTAAAGAAGATTACAATTCGCCGGTGACAACGTATTTCTTAACACCCTGCGCTGACCCGGAGGTTATCTGTACGCGACCGTTGCTGTGTTCGATTTCACGTTTGAATTCCGAGTGCTGCTTGGAGCATTTATTATTTCTTCTGGTATTTTTATCGTAGAATAATACATATCGTACAATAAGAGTATTTTTTAATTTATTTCTTCTCGTTCGACTATACTTGTCTTTCGAGGAGGTAAAATTATGCAGTACATAGTTATTAACTTATTGGGAATGGCCATCCATAAGCAGTGGTTTATATAACTCGGAAGAATGTAATCATAGTGCTAAATTAAATGAAGCTAGGTTGAAGATTGTTTCAGTTTGATCAATTGACAGTAGTGGAGGATTACGGTGGTTTGAATCGGTCTTTGGGATACCTGGATTTAATACGTGGGGATGCAGCATTGCGACCTAGGCTGAAGATTAAGGAGCATGGGGAAGTGTGAAGGTTTTGGTAAAAAGTTTGGGCTATTTGTGTTATGTGGTCGCTTAATGAAGGCACATTTCATTCTCCGCGAATCTGGGTGTTAGGAATGAACCAGAGAGCATTTAAAGTTCTTCTTAGAAATATATTTTGAATGGCTGATAATTTTTGGAGATTGCTAGTCGCAGCACATCCCCAAACTGGGCAAGCATAAGTCATAGTTGGTAGAATTATGGATTTAAATAGTAGCAATCGGCATTTGACTTTCATTGAAGAACGTGCATTGATTAGAGGGAAGAGTTTTGATATTTTTGCAGATACTTTGTTGGCAATTGCATTTTGCTATTGCATTTCCAAGTTAATCTTTTGTCAAGCAACACTCCTAAATATTTTATCGGTGAGGAGGTCCAAGGAATAGATGTATTGTGAAGCTTTAATTCAGCAGGATTTTTGGGGCGGCGTAACGTGAAGATTTTTGCTTGACATTTTAACGGGTTTATTTTGATTTTCCATTTTTGAGTCCAGTTGACGTACTCGTTTAGTGTGTTTCGAATATAGTCCTTGGCTACGGCAATGTTGTTGTGCGTTGCGAAGAAGGCGACGTCGTCTGCGTACAGCGCTATCTTGGAGTCACCGTCAGTGGGGATATCGTAGCTAAAAATGTTGAACAGAATGGGAGAGAGTGCCGATCCTTGTGGCACTCCTGCATCAATGGTGCGCGAGTAAGAGGTTGAAGAGGTAATTTTTACAATAAACGATCTGTTCGTGAGAAAACTTTCGATAACCTTTTGTAAATACTCCGGGATTCCTAGTTGTCTCATTTTATAAATTGGGCCCGAGTGCCAGACTCTGTCGTATGCCTGACTTATATCCAGAAAAACTGATGCTGTATGTTTCTTTAGGTGATAGCCTTGTGCTATTTCTTCAGTCAGTCGTAGTAGTTGGTGCGTTGTCGAGTGATTGGTCCTGAACCCGAATTGAAACGACTGAATAGCGTTGGTGGAGTTGAGGAATTTAATAAGTCTAGACAGTATTAGTCTTTCAAAGATTTTTGAAATGGTTGGTAATAGACTAATAGGTCTGTAGCTTTCAACACATCGCAGGTCTTTTCCAGATTTACAGAAGGGAATTATTACAGCTTTTTTCCACGCTTCGGGAAATTAGTGAAACCTTAAAGCTGCGTTGAATATTGCCGTCAAGGCTGCAATGGATCGCCTGTTCAGCTTTTTCATGCACACGGTATTCCTGCCGTCGATTCCAGGTGCTTTCTTAATTTTCAGACGCTTGATTTCAAAGGCTGTCTCAGATGGAGTAATGAATTTGATGGATGGAGCGGCGGTTTGAAAAGTAGAGTTGACGAAATTTTCGACTTCGAAGTTGAATGATGCGTTGGTCACGGGATGCAGTTTGAAGGTAGCTTCTAGGTGTTCCGCCATTAGTGATGACTAGGGCCCGGATAATTATGTAATTACATATTTTCCTAAGGTAACTCTATCAAGTCGAATCAACGATATATTCACGATTTACATCGGTTAGTGGCCAAAATCGTTGAGTTTTTAGTACATATATTTACATATTTTGCCCGAAATTACATATATTTACATATTTTACACAAATGAACATATTTTTACATATTACTGATTTTTTCCATTGTCCTACAGTTTAAAAAATAATTCTTTACTTTTTCGATCTGTTTTTGATAAGGAATCATCAAACAAACAATTCAGCATTGCCAAACATTTTTTTCTGTAGCCCCCTCACTAAAATGAAGCTATTATTACGCGCTGAAATGAGTGTATCCATAAATGCCAACGATATTGGAAGTAAAAGGGGAAGGCGACATGCAATCCATAGATTCTGTTCTATTAGTTTCCAGCGCGGGTATCGCAGAGAACAGAAAGGAAGTTTTATATTTGTGAAAGTGATATCTTTAGCAGGCGATATCGCGCATCCACTTCGCAAATTTTAGAGGTCTCCTTTGACCTTGATACCCTTCAGCAGAAACTACACGCACCAGCTCAGAGGGCTGTTGACATTTTCTTTCCCTGATTTTTACATGCGTCCCTCTACCGTTGTTCGTAAATTATCTCTTTGGACCAAAAATCTGAAGTAAAATCTCGCTGTGGAACTAATGTACAAGGAAATTGTATTGGAAAGGCTGTGATAGGTTTAATGAACGTTTAAAAGTGTCTTATTTGTTAACTTGTGAAATGTTACCCAAATGCAACCATCAATCTATTACAAAACTTTTAACAATACAACGAGATTTTTGTGGCCTAATGAAGTTAAACATAATGTCTTCCTTCCGGTACTAGTACAGCGCCGTACATGTGCAAGGCAGCAGAAACCCTGCAGGTATTGTTCCAAAATTACTACTCCTAACCTATCTTGTGCGTGCGTTGCGTTTGCAGAACTGATTAGATCTCAGTTTGATAAAGTTGACGCATTGATTTCCAATACAAAAAAGGATTAACGAGATGGGGCACTTGGATCGACGCTATGAGCTACAATACTCAAAATTTTGATTTTGTAAAACAAGTTATACATCAATTTGATTGTGAAGCTGCAGCATCTATAGACATATCGAAGCAATCGTTTGATACTCAAAAAGTTGAACAACTATATTGCCTCATTTTTCAGTAAGCACTACAATTAAATTTTTGTAAACATCTTCCCTGAAACTTTCTG
>JAHLJT010002406.1:19996578-20011676 GCA_031308135.1 Acheta domesticus
CGCTCGAGGCTTTTTTCCATTCGTTTCTACCAAGATCATTGGCGATGTGTAGTCCGAATCACCTACTTCTATAATTTTGTCCCGCAACATCTTAGTGATTTCGTCTTTTAGAAACTCGGACTGTCTAGGCGACATACGATGGGCGCACTTCTGACAGGTTTGGATTCGTCTATGAGTTCGATATCCATTGTTACCATGTCAGTCAGGCCAGGCTTGTGCGAGAAAATTTCTCTATATTTAAAAACAATCTCTTCCAGCCTTTTCTGAAACTCAGGTTCCACCTGTGTTCCTTCAAACATCGCTTCGATCTCAAAATCACTGTTTTCTAGATTCACGGCATATTTATCTAATTCGTCGTCATCTGGTTCGAATTCTGGTACCCCTGTGGCCACGTAACTAATATACTCCGTTCTTTGGTGGTACCGCTTTAGTATGTTTACGTGGTATACACGACCCTCTTTTTTCCCAGGTAGTAAAATTACATAATTAGTTTCTGATATCTTGTCAAGTACTTCGCCGGGCCCGACCCACTGCACAGAAAGTTTCTGGGTTTTATTCGGCGCTAGCACTAGCACTCGATCTCCTACAGCGAAAGAGCGGTGCACTGCCTTGCGGTCGTACCACACCTTCCTCTTTTCTTGCTCCTTAACTAATTTTTGATGAGCAAACTCGCGCGATCTTTTTAGACGGTTTACTAATTTAAACACGTATTCGACCACGGAGTCCGGTTCCCCCTCAGTCCCCGCAATGCGCTCATACATTAACGTGATTGGGGTACGTAAGTTTCTGCCATACACAAGCTCAGCGGGAGTGAATCCTAAGCTTTCGTGCACAGTAGTCCGTAACGCAAATAAGATTGCTGGAAGCTGCTTTTCCCATTCCGTACCTGCTTCCAGACACATAACCTTAATGAGTCTATTCATTGTTCGATGTACGCGCTTGATTGCATTGGATTGTGGGTGGTACGGCGAACTTCTTACTAGCCGAATCCCAAATTTCTCTGCGAATTCCGCAGTCAATATGCTAGTAAAGCAAGTGCCTTGATCCGTCTGCATTTCTTTAGGGAATCCAATTCTACTAAATAAGTCCAATAGCGCGTCAATAACCGTAGTAGATTTTAAATCTGTTATAGGGATTGCCTCTGGAAATCGACTAGCTACACAGATAGCTGTCAGGATGAATTTATGTCCCTTTCCGATTCCGGAAATGGTCCACAGGCGTCTACGTTAATTTTCCCAAAGATTTCTGAGACAGGTGGTACTATGGTAAGTTGGCCACGCACCTTCTCTCCCGACCTTCCATTTTCTGGCAACTGTCGCACGTTCGAATAAATGTTTCGATTTCCTGGAAACAATTCGGCCAATAAAAATATTTAGCCATACTGTCTTTGCTTTTAGTTGTCCCTAAGTGCGCATTGGCAGTTTCATGACACAACTTAAGAATGGTACCTCGATATATTTCCGGCACAACAATCATGTCGAATCTTTCTCCGCGTTTACTATGTCGCGATCGAATAACAATTTATTTTTAATGAAATACGCGTCTTTTCCCTTCTCTGGAACTCTTTTCGCGTACGCCTCAGAGATTTCCTTCAGTTTACTGTCCCTTTGTTGCTCCGCAGCAAACGTCTCTCTGTCTACACGGATTAAATCGATTACCTGAGGTTCTAGTTCGGTGTGATCGTCTTCTACACCGTATTCTGACTCTAACCCTTCGGTTTCGTCCGTCTCGTCCGGGAGAGTCTCCTCCGGTAGCTCACCTGACGGCGATTCGGGTGCTACTTCCTCCCAAGCCTCGGCCCTGGCCGCGCCTGCGCGTGTTACAACCGCTCCAACCAATTGCGGCTCTACATAACCCTTGCGTATTTCATCGAGTAGGAGAGCAGTTCTGTTACTCAATAGGTAGTAACCGATATCACATTCTTTTCTGACTACTGCTGCCGTAGTAACTACGCTTCCAAACGGCCCTTGCACCTTTACCTGCGCGACTGGCAAGTTCCGTGGCTCAGAGTCTAATGGCTGAAATATCCAAATAGACTCGCCCGTCATGTGCTCATCTCTTACCAGACGTTCATTAACAATATCGAAACTAGCGCCAGTGTCGCGTAATATCTCCGCTTCTAACCCATTTATTAATCCAGAAACGGTGTGCTTACGAAATAACTCACGCGCCTCTGGGTCGGCGACGTGCGCCAACCTTCTCCCCGCTTCGTGTACCTGGACAGTCTCGCTTCGAGTTGTCGCAGTTGAGTCAAGCCACAAGCGAAACATTTTCGTTTGCTCTGCTGATCGAAAATCGATCCTGACTTCACCTTGCTTTTCATATGGCTTTGCACTATGCTTCTCCGAACTCGCTGCAATTTCTGCCACGGGTTCTACCTTCTTGCTAGACCTTGGAAACAAACTCTTCCATCCTGCCCTGTTGTTTTCATAATTGTCTAATTTCTTCGCGAACTCTAACGCGACTGTAAATGTGCCCCACTCGTCTATAAAATGTTCCCTGATCTCTGACGGAACTCGCCGCTTCATTTGATCAGTAACTATTAGATCGAGAAGAGCTTCAAAGGTAGATATTTGCAATCCCGCCACCCACTGTTTACAATTATTGTGCAGCTCTCTCGCGTACACGTTCCAAGTGGTACCGGCCTGCTTCATATGTTTCGTAAATAATTGCCTAAACGTTTCCGCGTTGAATTTATACATCTCTAATAATTTTGCCTTCATCTCGGCATATTCGGTCGCATTTCCCCGCCCTTCAATCATAAGCCATGAGTTGACTTGGTTCGGCAACAACCCCATAAGATTGATTACCCAATCTTCTTCCGGTACGCCCAATTGATTTGCTTGTGCTTCAAATACGCTTAAATAAGCCGTGATGTCATCTTTTTCGCCTCTAAATTTATCCATTACGTGATATAATTTAATGTGTGCTTTATAATTCGCCTCTGTACCTGCTTCCGAACTAGTCGTCGTCTGCCTCGTTAGCCTTAACTTCTCCAGCTCAAATGCTCGTTCCCGTTCTTCTCGTTCTCTTTCTCTTTCCCATTCCCGTTCTTCTCGTTCCCTTTGTTCCCGTTCTCTTTCCTTTCTTTTTCCCTCTCGATACTATCTTGGCAATTATTCGCTAATCCTTTAACAAATTCTTCATCGTAATGAAGGCTATCTAGAATTATCTGTTTGAGACTGACCACTGTATTCTCAGTACTTACAGACTCTCCTAATTCTTTCGCGACCTGCACAAGGCAGTCTTTCCGGTACTTCCCTAAAAATGCCATTATGCCTGCTCTGATCGCGACGAATGCCGAAGGCTACACTTACGTAAGGTGTCCTTGATGTTCTCGTTTCGGCGTTGGTTGGCTTTGAAGTCGTTCTTCCTTCCTTCCTTCCTGTCTGGGATGGTTTCTTTCTTCGGTCCGACGATCCATTCTCTACCCCGTCGGTGCCTTTACGATTTAAAATAACCCCGTGCGTTACTACACCGGTGCGCACTCGCAAGTTCCTCGAAGTACCGATTTACAAGTCTATTGTAACCGCATACTTCCTCCCCAGCCTGGGTACTTTTGCCGCTGCACTCTTAAAAATTTTAACTAATTTTTAAACAGCTACCCCTGGCCTGGGTTCGTTGACCGCTGCCACCATTTAAATAACCCCGTCTGTGGCGTCGTGGTAGCTAAATAACGACACAGACAGGAGCTCAATACGTCACTACTGCTGAGAACGTCGCGAAATACCGTGAAGACGGTCGTGAAGACGGTCCCTGAGAGACAAAATTAGGAAAATCGCAGTATAGGTCGCGGTGTCTCCAAGACAGCAAGTAGTTAATGACCTTAGCCCGGAATCACCAATCAACCAATTATATCTCGCAACGTGGCAGTGTTCCTTCCCCGCTAGAACATGAGATACGGTGTCGACCTACACACCGACTGCGAGGTATCTTTGCCTGCCTAATGTCGACAGCGATGCCGGGAGACCAGTCGAGTGCTTAGGTGCTCGCGACTAGGTTGGTGCTCGCATGGGGGCGGAAATCCTCAATGGTTTCGTACACAGAAATAAGGTAAATCAAATTGCACAGAAACTGATAAAAGTAATAAAATTACCTGTAAATATTGTTTGTACACTGCCGTCGTAACAGTTGTCATCGTACGACGATAAGGATTCAGCAGGCAAGAACCGCAACCGGAAGCGCTTGCAGGAGCACACTCTTAATAAAATGTTTCTATTTGAATCGTGATTACAAGGACAACCTAAGTCAAGTTGCGCTAATTTTTGGAAAACTAAGACAAAAAATTTATAATTACTATATGGATTATTAGCAATGGAGAGCTGAAATTTAAACCGAGGATTATGTAGCAATGGACAATTTCATTGTTAATGTATGGCATCAACCTATTTCTTTAGTAAAATATTTTTATGCTGTGGGCTTCGATTGTTTTTCAATAAATATATAATTAGATTTAAAAACTTATATATTCATACAAAATGTAACAGTATGTGTTCTGGTTTCTTGCAAGACATGTGTGGTTTATTCGCAATTCATTCTGTTTGTAGAAGGAAAAATAAAACAAAAGAATGTAAAATATTTGTAGTACAGATATCATAAGATTCTTGCACATCTGCAGTAGACCAAGTTGATGTTTCATCCCATTGGGATCATACACTTTCCCTATCGGAACAAGCTGCACATTTTAATGTCTTTCATACTCTTTTTCTCCTTTAGCCACTTTCCAATATTTATAACACTTTCCATTTTGAAATTGTAATTCTTTCTTAAGATCAAGTTTCAAAGATAAGTTATTGTTCTGAAGATCATTAACAAGTTCTATTGCTTTCCAAGTTCATCGTGTTGATGATTTGTAGCAAAAATGTAATGAAATTCTAAAACATTCAGTGCTATCTTGTTAACTCTTGGATGTCTCGCGTTGAGGTCTCAATGGAAAAGCAGATCTAACTAGTTGTGCTACAGAATGGCTCAGACTTTCCCGTATTAGTTTTCTATTTCCTTTGGTCTCGGCTAGCTATCGGGAATTATCACATACTCCACCTAACTGCCATCAAACGCGGCCGAAATAGCGTATTTTTTAATATTTTCCTCATTTTTTTGTTTAACTAATAGTAGAACCGAGTAATTATTATTTTAAGAATATTGAAGAAGAGTAAAACCTTGTTCCAAAGGGCAATTTTCATTAAAAAACTTGGAGCCATTCTTAAGACAACGGCGTTTAAGCGTGACTGTAAATGCGAAATTTAAAGCACTTTTTCACAGAAAATATTTGAGTTTTCGAAAAAGTTCATTGGAAGTCATTTGGAGCAACGGTGTGAGAGATCCTTCAAAAAAATTACATATGTGTATTTTTTTAAACGAAATAATACCCCAAATTGAACTTTACGTCCTATTGAAGATTACAATTTGCACCATCCGTTCGAAAAAAATGAAGAAAAAGTTTGGAGCCATTTATGAGAAAATGGCGTTTCAGCGTTTCTGAAAATGCGGAATTTCATGCTAGTTTTCACAGAAAATTGTTGATTTCTCGAGAAACTTTACATGACATTATTTACAGCTCAGATACTCATAAATACAATCATGTGGACAAATCGCCACTAATATAAATATTAACGACGCGACGTGAGAGACATGTGAAAAAAATTACATTTTTGTAATTTTTGAAAAAGCAAGAGTAGTATATCATGGCGTTTATGTCGTCTCATTGAGTACAATTAACACTATCCCTACCAAAAGTTTAAAGAAAAAAATTGGAACTGTTTTTGAGAAAATCTTCTTTTTGAATTTTACTTTCCCGTATTTCAACGTACATACGGAGTAATACACGTAGTGTAAGGAAAGTTATGTAATGCTGCGGAAAATCGATTTTGAGATTTCAGCGGAAATACAAATTTTGGGGGGCCCTCACACCGAAAAAGTGTTTATTTTTTTCAAAACGTCCGCCCCTGTGTCCGTCCGCCTGTCCGTCCGTCTGTTCGTTCGTCCGTCTGTTCGTTCGTCCGTCTGTCCGTGCGTCCGGTGTCTGTGAACAACACTAGCACCTAAACCATAAGTACGATTTCTTCCAAAATGAATATTCCCCGGCCGATCTGGTTCCACTCGAGGCCCCGCGATTTTGAAAAACACTCTTCAAAATTTGGGGGTACTTTACATTTTTTCAAAATTTCCTCAAAAACGGCCCCAAATGTTTTGTTTAAATTTCTTGTAAGAATAGAGTAGAATACACTTATTAATGTGGCATAAGTCCTATTTTCACGGTTAACTTTGAATTTTTGAAAATTGCAAAAGTTTGATTTTTTTCGTCCTCTTCCTACAACTACAAAATTCAGGATTTTTTCCTTCAAATGAAATTTGCTCTCCTTAGTGAGTTATTTCATTAAGGTCATGTACATTTTTTGAAAATTTTAGTAGTTCTTTCGCAAAATCCAGTTCGCACTTCCATAATAGCAACCACTTAGATACTAAGGCAAATATCTAAATTACATTCCATCTTCACGTGTCACTGGCGAATCCGGGGAGGGGGAGGGGTCTTGGGGGCCATAGCCCGCCTCAAAAGGCCTGGAGTTTTCTTTTATCTTCCTTTAATTGGCAAAACTGATTTACATATTTATTGATGTTCGAATTATATCATTATTTACACAATAATATTGTATATTATCATGTTTACATTACATAAATAATATACTACATAATAACAAATATATTTATTATTTAACAAAAATGTACAATGCTCCCCACCAAATGATAGGCTGGATCCACCCCGTGGAGGGGGGGGGAGCTGCCACTATTTTTTACATCAGATATAGTGTGTTTAGTATCCTTGTGAACCCCTCTATCGGGTGAACGGTGAAATTAGCACAGGAGCATAAAAAGTGAATACTATAAACATATCGTTGTTTCTTGAGGGTCCTTCATGCAAGTTCGTATCGATAACAAGCGATAAGAACGCAGTAAACGCCAACCAGAACGATCGGCAACTAGCTACTCTATGTTTTGCTAAGATGCCGCTACTCCAGACAGGTCAACTTATACCTTCTCGCCTTACCACATTCGTAGTAAAAAGGAAAGTATTGTAATATTGCGGGAATATCGGCAATTTTTCGACAGAAAAGCTTGTATTGTGGGGCCCTGGTTTGGAAAAAGTGGATAAATCTTGTTCCTATGTATAGTAAATTACTTCCTCTAACATGTGTAGTTAGAACCCACATGTGTACTTGTGGGTCCTAGATACCGAAAAATCGATATGTCCGACTGTTCATCCGTCGGACCGTCCGCCTGGTCAACAGCGGCTAAACCATTCAGATTTTCTCCAAAATTGATTTCCCCCTACAAATCTGAACGAACTTGTGGTCTGGGAATAGGAGTTGATATTTTGGGGATTGTTTTATATGAAGCCTCAACCTTTTATGAAAAATTGCTCTAAATTTATTGATAAGACTTGGTCTTTGGATAGCTTGAATAACACTTAAATAATGACGCAGGTCTCATTTTCGTTAAATTTCTGCATTTTCGAAAATTGCAGAAGTTGGAAATAACGCGAGAAAATAGGTATCGTTGTAGCACCACTAGTGTTTTTAGGAGTAGTAACAACTTTATTGACAGCTTGATTTTACATCGTTCAGTCGTTCGGCTCTTTCAGATATTGGTTGGAGAACACAAAACGCATAGCAATACTGACAGATACTGACGATACCATGGCACAGTTTAATATCTATAAGGTAAAGTCAATCAAGCACCTCCAAATGATTTAGTGACTTAGGAAACGTCAAAGTGATGTGACAAATGATGTTGATTGTACCGGTTTCTAAATCTCGTGTGTGGGGTGTATGAGGTCTACTTGAAAATATAAGATTCCGGGGATCGTTTCATTGTTAATACTCGTTCTTTGGCAGCCATGTGTATCAAACTGATACACAGGGCATCCCTTGTACCTGGCCAGGTGTATAAATCTGACACTCAGCTGTAGGGCCGCGTGCATACATTGGATACACAATTCTTTTGGAAAATGATAGGTGATTACTTCCCTAGCCTCCTGGATCACACTCCAGATTTAGTTTCGGAATTCTTTCACAGAAAACGCGCCATTTGTGTTTTATATGTAATATATAATAGTTATACACATCCCCAAAACACTTCTGGCGTGGCATAAGAATGTGTCAAATTAGATCTGGGCAGAGGCGTATCTATGGTATGGCTGACATGGCACGTGCCATGGGCGCCACTCGCGAGGGGAGCTATTATCCAATAAAACAAATAACAAAAACCCTAATTTGAAGTACCTTGACAGGGGCGCAAATTCTATGCTTGGCGTGGGCGTTGGAATACCTAGATGCGCCTCTGGATCTGGGAGTCAAGGGTTAAAAAAAGAAGTCCTGAGGTATGAAGGGTACGCAGAACTAGTATTCTGGTCAACTGATTTGTTCGCGCAGGAGGGCTCCGAGGCTATACTGCGATTTTTCAAACCTTGCCTCTCAAGGCCTGTCTTCACGATGGAATACGTCACGGTATTTCACGTCTTTGTCAGTCGTGCCGCTAGATATCGCGACTTCATCAAACAGTGCTGGCGATCATGCGACTGCTAGCGGCACGACCGAGAAAGGCACGAAATGCCGTGTGATATTCCATCGCGGCCGCAGGGGCTTGAGAGGCAAAGTTAGAAAAATCGCACTATACAGGCTGTAGCGCGACGCGACGCGGCGCGGCGCGGCGCGGCGCGGCGCGGTCCGGCGCGGCGATGGTGAGTCACCGCTTCATTGCGACACAGCCCCGCGCGCTGCGCCTATCCGCGCGCTGCGCCTATCTGGGCGCTGATAAGTTTGGAGATCCCCATCGACTCTGCACTTTGCAGGAACGCGAGGCGCAGGGAGCGGGCGGCAACCCACGGGCGGCGGACCACTCATGGTCCCCAAAAAACTCAGCAGCACGCAGAAAATGCTGTATATTTTTTGCGTATTTGCTTCGATGACCATTAAACAAAAAATCTATTGACGAACTCATATCACATTAAAAATATGTAGTACATAAATAAACTGCCATTTTGTAGTCTAGTTCGTCTCCGGTTGCTGTCCGTTTTCTCATGATTAGGTCTTCTAGAATTTTGTTTTTTTACATAAACGATGAGGAGCTAGCCCATCGTCCCAAGCCAGTGCTAGGAGGACCAGGATTTTGGTTTAGGGTTTACTCCCCTAGGAGGCTGGCATCACCGCGCCTTTGAGCTCCCCCTGTCCAGATCCCTTCAGGAATTTCCTAGTTCCATTGGCGGGATCACACCAGTATCCTTCATCCCTAGATCGAAATGTAGGCTAGGATCTAGGATTTCTGCCTAAATCCTCGAGGTAATCGTGGTTTCGAGATTCTCTTCTGCGCACTGTACCGGATGTTTTTCTTGCGCCCCAGTCCTCTTCGTCTGACCCCTCCCCTTTGACCTGTTCGGCAAGGCAGGCCCTACCAGTAGCTACGCTATCGCCGGAATAACTCTCAAGATCATGGAGGTACTCAAGCTCCACCACCGTCAAGGCCATGTGCACTCTAGGTGGAGAACAGGATCTTGAGAACTCGTAGAATATTTTGTGCGAAAATTAAATAGTTTCAAGCAATAGATTTTTTTATTCAAAACTTTAGATGAAAAAGCTCGAGAAAGTAAAAATGTATATCTGGCATTGAATTCATTGTATAAGGTATGCAATATATTCACAAACATATAGTCGTAACATATAATAGTTGTTATTAAACACATTATGCACACATTCGTATTGTAATATTCAATATATACATAAAAGTATTAGTTTATACTACAGCGAACAAAACACTGTCGTCATTGTCGCCTTATCAGTGCGGCATTACAACAATGAGTTACAACAACCGATGACAGCTCATCTATTCGTTTTTACATTTAACACAATTAAAGGACGCAATTTAAAATAAAATAACATAAATATAATATAAATATAATAAATAATAATAATTATTATAAAATGAAATAAGAAATAATATACAAATTCTAGCTTACGTCGTACGTAGTGCACACGCGTCCAGACGTCGCGGCATGAAGTTGCACAGGTCTCGAGTGGAGTCCTCTGCTTGTCCATCCCTTGCAGTTTGCACCTGAGCGCGCGGTTCTTGCACATTGATGGGTAGGAGCAGGGTCCTGATCACACTCTGCGTAGCACCCCAAACATTCTCGATCGGGGAGAGGCCTGGTGATGCGGCTGACTATGGCAGAGTATCCACGACTGGAAGGCATGCTCGACCGCATGCCATGGCTGCGGTATGCGGACCCGCGTTGTCCTGTTGAAATAGGGCATAAGCGTTCACAAACGGCAGAGCCATCGGTTGCATCATCTCCTGAACCGTGTGGCTGTCACGGTGCCCCGAGGAATGCTAACGGTAAACGGGTACCATAGGATATCGCGCCCCCACACCATCACACCAGGCTGGCGGCTTGTGTGATGGGATACCATAAACCGTTGGTTATGGCGCTCCCCACTGCCCCTCCAGATACCCAGTGGTCGTCGCCATCGAGGGAGAAGCGAGACCCGTTGCTGAAGCTCACCCTCTGACAGTCTACATGGCCCCAGGTCCGTCGTTCCGGACACCAGGCGAGTCTGTAGCGACGTTGCTGGGGTGTGAGTGGCAGGCGTGTAATGGTCGGCGTTCGGCAAGCCCTGCGTTGTGCAACCGCCTGCCAATGATACTGGAACTTAGAGAATGTGACAGTGCAGGCTGCACAGCCCGCTGAATAGCACCTATCGTTGCCGTTGAATCTGTTCGCGCCTGGCGGACAATCCGTCGGTCCTCCCTCCTTGTGGTGCCTGGAGGGCGTCCGGATCCTATATGTCGCGTGTGCGTGCCTTCCTCAATCCATTGCCGCCAACAACGGGCGATGGTGGTATCCGTGCGACCGGTGTGGCGCGCAATACGGCGACAGGACCAACCAGCCTCCTTCAGGACCGCGGTCCGGCCCCTCTCGAAAGTGTCTGACTGGACAACCGGTTGTCGAACGCGTCGCCTAGGCATAGTGTACGTGCAGATGACGCTCTGGCGACGCTACCTGATGTCGCAATGGCCGGCGCGGCCGTTTGAGGACCTCTTATCTCAACTGGTGTACGCGACGCACGCCCATTCACCCCATCCCCAGTGCGCGACCGAACGTGAAAACGAAATCATTGGCTTAGCGAATGGTGTGCAAAATACCCATCGAGTTTCCAGTGGATCAGTAGGGTTTTTCGGGGTGCAGCTTTTTTTATGACGATGAGTGTAAAATATACATTCTAACATACGTAGCATCCACCTTATTCAATTTGTAAACATAATTATATTTGTGAGTGTAAGTGCTTCAAATAACTTCAAGGAAAGTATTTTGAAATCAAAAATTTTCTGTGAAAATGAGCTTCAAATTTCACATTTTTACTAGTGCTAAAACGCAATTTTCTTTAAAGCGGCGCATAATTTTTAAAAGAAAATTGCCCTTTAGGACCCTGTTTTTGTGTTCTTTAATATTCTAAAATTACTATATCCGTTCTACCAATAGGAAACCAAAAAATTAAGAAAATGACAAAAAAATGTACTTTTGGCGGTGATAGATGGCAGCTGGCAAGAAAGAGTATGTGGCAATTCCAAATAGCTAGCGAAGACACAAGGAAATAGAAAACTGATATGGGAAAGTCTGCGCCATTCTGTAGCACCACTAGTTGTATATTTAAAAGGGAGAAAAATTTGCTCAAGATGTTTTCATATTTTAATATGTCAGTTAAGTGCTTATATGGTGTATCACTTGAAAGCATTGAAATATTTCATTAAATTGTAAACTAATTACTGCTTTGCTTTTTGTGGATGATGATCTATTCCTTATGACTAGCACTGTCACTTAATTGTGTGATACTGAACGTAGGTTATAGTCCTCAAATTTTGTCATCCTGGGCAAGTATAAAGATTGTATCAGATGTCATCAGTAAATTAAATTGTCAAAATGTAACATCCCCACTAAAGAACTCAGTCACAATTTCATAGAACACAAATTCAAAATTTAAATTTAAATTCCAAAAATATGAAGTTCATTAAAAATATACCCTCGCCGCCACATAGAATGGGCAACGGCATATTCTGAAGTCCCAATCCTTCTGCACATTCTGGCAGCACTGTACGGAGGATAACGCCATCTGGTTCTTTCATAGTTAACTATTACAAAATAACATTCTCTACCAACTGCCATCGCCTGAGAAGCTGATAGGGCAGATTTCCCCCAGGTTTCACCCAATCATCATCTCTAGTATGAACGTTCCCTATGGATAGGTGTGTTCATCCTAAGGGTTGAGAGTATTGGCGCAGAAGGCACAGGGGGGCGGGGTAGTCGCGTTGCGTCCGAGAGGAAGCCATTCGATCGCATACAAGAAATATATCAATAAAGTTAATAGCATACATTACAACATAAAATATTCAGCGCATGCAATAGAACTAGTGGATTGAAAAAGTTTATGCATTGCTTTTTTCTCATAATACAGATTTACTTGCGAAAATTGAATTTAGTAATATTATCCCCTCTTTTAATGCAAAACAACTTACGTATGTAAACGAATATTCCGAAACCGAGTCGAAGAAATGAAGTGTGCATAGGCGGCTCCAGGATCGATAAAATATTTGTGAGTGGGAAGTTTTGGCGAAGTAATAATGTTCAAATATCAGTATTTACGAAATTCAACATTTTAGCAACAATTAAACTAGCTATTTAGTTTTTTTAGCTGTTTAGTTAACTTTTGCATTTCTCGTTAAATTTGTTTTTTGCACTATTCACTTCAGAAACAATTAGAGGATCGTCCTGGGTCGTATAGCACACATTTCGAAATTGTTTATAACATTGTTAATTGTTGCAAAATTGTTACTTCGCAGTTTTTAGTTCTGGGACATCAGGGGACCCTTCTAACATCAGAATTTCAAAAATTGGAAATTGTTTATAAATTTGCAAAATTTGCAAAAAATTTTATTGTCTTTTCTAAACTGCCTTTAAACGAGATGCAAAATTCTGCAATCCGATCGGTGCTATCGCCTTTCGTTTTCGAGATATGCAATTGTTTATAAAATAGCTCGCTGCAATGACTCGCTTAGTTTCTCCGCTGTATACGTCTAAATATAGGAAGGGGGTGGGAGCGGATGGGCCGCCTTAACGCTCTCATATATTGTGGTGGAAATGGTTGCTGGTTAGGTATTGCTAACTTTCTAACATTCCATTTTATTCTAAATACGGCAGTGAAACTTCTGTTTGTAGATTTGAGTTGGTGTACGTAATATTATCTTATTAACAAATTATTTTGCAAATTGAATGTCGAAGCTTTTGCATGCGAATATGAACAGAATATATAATGCGTATTTTTGTATTTTCTATATTCGTTATTTACCAAAATATATACCGTTATTTTTATTGGCTAGCGTGGAAAATATTACAACGAAATTAATTTTAAAGATACTACTCAGGTAATACAGGTCGGCTGTCGACCAATCCTGGACTCTGGAGTAAGAGGCGAGTCCGTCATTGGTTTTGGTAACCTACCAGAGTTGCTTCTTCCTCAAAACTGTCCCCTCTCTCTACTCCTTTTAAAGCGAAATTGGCGGGGCTTGATATAAAAGCCAATCATACCTTTCCTTTCCTCCAGTAGAATTCTTTTCTCCGTCAATTTTGGGAGGCAAATTATTGACATATAAAATCGCGTATAAAATTGTGACCAATAATTTAAATTAAATATTGAAGCAAACAATAAATTTCCGAAGACATACAGCTTCTCTTTTTTTTCCCGTTCCGAAAATGTTAATATATTCTTATATTATTTACTAGTTATATTGATCGTCTGTTAATAAATTCTGTTGATGTTCAGTATCTTATGTTTCAAGAGAACCAGTAGAGTTATTTAATAAGTAATTAGTATGTTGTATTTTGTCTTACTGTCAGTAATTTGTCTTAATACATAAGTTACTGAAAATCAACCTAATTTAATACATTCTTGTTACATCGCTCACAATTTCATTCCATCAGTAGGTATATTGCTTTCTTCAGCAAGTGTTTTTAAAACATAGTGCAAATTATTCTTCATTATTTGCGGTAGCTCTGGAAATGTTATATCTGAATAGCAAGAAAGAGCATATTTTAAATGTTACATGGCGGTACCGACGCAAGGCAATACATATGCCGATACAATATCATATTGACATGTTTGCTAATAGAACTTTCTAATCATGGCAATGGAAATTAAATATGTGGACTTTTAATTTCAACAAGAGAGAAAAATTTTGCAGAGACAAGTATGTAGTATGCGAAAAAGTAAAAATACCGTTATACCGTTATAGTACAGTATTGGCATGTGCTAATTTACATAAATTACTAATTAAAACGAATAAGAACTTACGTAGGTAAATGAGTAAATATCAATGAAGTGCAGTTTTGCATTGAATCTACGTTTTTCAAAATTCAGTTTTTGCATATTAATAATCCTGCATAGCATTCGCATCTTTTCTTTCCATTCAACCATGAAAACACTCCTATGCTTTGCACAATGCCTCGGACCCAAGAGCGTTGTTCGAGGTCATAGCTTATCGAGTTAAAAATCATGAAAACTTGAGTTCTTAGAAATGTTCCCCAATCACGTAAATGCCAATAAGGTCCTCTTATGAACACAGACATAATCTCTGATATGATTCATCAGGAGTTAGTCATTTCAACAACGAAGCCACTTGAGAATAAAAGCAACTCATTTACACAACGTTAAAATTTCAACCATCCACAGGCCTTTTATTATTTTATGCTATATAGGGAACAGAATTTTCATGTAAATAACATTATTTCATCCGGAACAAGTAACCTGCAATTCAGTACATATTTTATAGAGATAAGACATTTTGGTGCTCATTAGAACATTTTTTATTCTTAATTTAACAACTTTGTCTAATTTCATGTTTTTTACAATTTTTAGCTATTACTAACATATTTCCTACCAATTTAATCAAATTTATACATTCGAAACGTAAGAAAGAACTATTTCATATGTAAGTTTGCAATGTATGTATCACGGCAAGTCATCTTCTCAGAAAGAAGTCCAATGCGCTTCAGTGAC
>JAHLJT010002406.1:20012676-20047676 GCA_031308135.1 Acheta domesticus
CAGTTCGCACTTCCAGTATAGCAACCACATAGATACTAAGGCAAATATCTAAATTACATTCCATCTTCACGTGTCACGGGCGGATACGGGGAGGGGAGGTCTTGGGGGCCATGGCCCGCCTCAAAAGGCTTGGAGTTTTCTTTTATCTTCCTTTAATTGGCAAAACTGATTTACATATTTATTGATGTTCGAATTATATAATTATTTACACAATAATATTGTATATTATCATGTTTACATTACGTAAATAATATAGTACATAATAACAAATATATTTATTATTTAACAAATATATACAATGCTCCCCACCAAATGATAGGCTGGATCCACCCCGTGGAGGGGGGGGGGGAGCTGCCACTATTGTTTACATCAGATATAGTCTGATTAGTATCCTTGTGAACCCCTCTATCGGGTGAACGGTGAAATTAGTACAGGAGCATAAAAAGTGAATACTATAAACATACCGTTGTTTCTTGAGGGTCCTTCATGCAAGTTCGTATCGATAACAAGCGATAAGAACGCAGTAAACGCCAGCCAGAACGATCGGCAACTAGCTACTCTACGTTTTGCTAAGGTGCTGCTACTCCAGAGAGGTCAACTTATACCTTCTCGCCTTACCACATTCGTAGTAAAGAGGAAAGTATTGTAATATTCCGGGAATGTCGGCAATTTTTCGACAGAAAATCTTGTATTATGGGGCCCTGGCTTGGAAAAAGTGGATAAATCTTGTTCCTATGTATAGTAAATTACTTCCTCTAACATGTGTAGTTAGAACCCACATGTGTAGTTGTGGGTCTTTGATACCGAAAAATCGATCTGTCCGACTGTTTATCCGTCGGACCGTCCGCCTGGTCAACAGCGGCTACACAATTCAGACGATTTTCTCCAAAATTGATATCCCCCTACGAATCTGAACGAACTTGTGGTCCTGGGAATAGGAGTTGATATTTTGGGGATTGTTTTATATGAAGCCTCAACATTTTCTGAAAAATGGCTCTAAATTTATTGTTAAGATTTTGTCTTTGGATAGCGTGAACAACACTTAATAATGACGCAGGTCTCATTTTCGTTAAATTTCTGCATTTTCGAAAATTGCAGAAGTTGGAAATAACGCGAGAAAGTAGGTATTGTTGTAGCACCACTAGTGTTTTTAGGAGTAGTAACAACTTTATTGACAGCTTGGATCACACTCCAGATTTAGTTTCGGAATTCTTTCACAGAAAACGCGCCATTTGTGTTTTATATGTAATATATAATAGTTATACGCATCCCCAAAACACTTCTGGCCTGGCATAAGAATGTGTCAAATTAAATCTGGGCAGAGGCGTATCTACGGTATGGCTGACATGGCACGTGCCATGGGCGCCACTCGCGAGGGGAGCTATTATCCAATAAAACAAATAACAAAAACCCTAATTTGAAGTACCTTGACAGGGGCGGAAATTCTATGCTTGGCGTGGGCGTTGGAATACGTAGATGCGCCTCTGGATCTGGGAGTCAAGGGTTAAAAAAAGAAGTCCTGAGGTATGAAGAGTACGCAGAACTAGTATTCTGGTCAACTGATTTGTTCGCGCAGGAGGGCTCCGAGGCTATACTGCGATTTTTCAAACCTTGCCTCTCAAGGCCTGTCTTCACGATGGAATACCTCACGGTATTTCACGTCTTTGTCAGTCGTGCCGCTAGATATCGCGACCTTATCAAACAGTGCTTGCGATCATGCGACTGCTAGCGGCACGACCGAGAAAGACGCGAAATGCCGTGTGATATTCCATCGCGGCCGCAGGGGCTTGAGAGGCAAAGTTAGAAAAATCGCACTATACAGGAGCGCGACGCGACGCGACGCGACGCGGCGCGGTCCGGCGCGGCGGTGGTGAGTCACCGCTTCATTGCGACACAGCCCCGCGCGCTGCGCCTATCCGCGCGCTGCGCCTATCTGGGCGCTGATAAGATTGGAGATCCCCATCGACTCTGCGCTTTGCAGGAACGCGAGGCGCAGGGAGCGGGCGGCAACCCACGGGCGGCGGGCCACTCATGGTCCCCAAAAAACTCAGCAGCACGCAGAAAATGCTGTATATTTTTTGCGTATTTGCTTCGATGACCATTAAACAAAAAATCTATTGACGAACTCATATCACAATAAAAATATGTAGTACATAAATAAACTGCCATTTTGTAGTCTAGTTCGTCTCCGGTTGCTGTCCGTTTTCTCATGATTAGGTCTTTTAGAATTTTGTTTTTTTACATAAACGATGAAGAGCTAGCCCATCGTCCCAAGCCAGTGCTAGGAGGGCCAGGATTTTGGTTTAGGGTTTACTCCCCTAGGAGGCTGGCATCACCATGCCTTTGAGCTCCCCTTGTCCAGATCCCTTCAGGAATTTCCTAGTTCCATTGGCGGGATCACACCAGTATCCTTCATACCTAGATCGAAATGTAGGCTAGGATCTAGGATTTCTGCCTAAATTTTCGAGGTAATCGTGGTTTCGAGACTCTCTTCTGCGCACTGTACCGGATGTTTTTCTAGCACCCCAGTCCTCTTCTGGAGCACTTATTTGTCTGACCCCTCCCCTTTGACCTGTTCGGCAAGGGAGGCCCTACCAGTAACTACACTACCGCCGGCATAGCTCTCAAGATCATGGGGGTACTCAAGCTCCACCACCGTCAAGGCCATGTGCTCTCTAGGTGGAGAACAGGATCTTGAGAACTCGTAGAACATTTTGTGCGAAAATTAAATAGTTTCAAGCAATAGATTTTTTTATTCAAAACTTTAGATGAAAAAGCTCGAGAAAGTAAAAATATATTTCTGGCATTGAATTCATTGTATAAGGTATGCAGTATATTCACGAACATATAGTCGTAACATATGATAGTTGTTATTAAACACATTATGCACACATTCGTATTGTAATATTCTATAAATACATAAAAGTATTAGTTTATACTACCGCGAACAAAACTAAAAAAAATTTCTCTTTCTGTATTCAAAATTCGACTAGAATGTGGTTTAGGATAGAGACCACAGAATTATGAAAACGTGCACAAAATTCACTCGTCATACGCAGTTTTTAACTGTTTTTGACGTAAATAAATAAATAAATAAACACTGCCGTCATTGCCGCTTATCAGTGCGGCGTTACAACAATGGGTTACAACAACCGATGACAGCTCATCTCTTCGTTTTTACATTTAACACAAAGGACGCAATTTAAAATAAAATAACATAAATATAACATAAATATAATAAATAATAATTATTATTATAAAATGAAATAAGAAATAATATACAAATCCTAGCTTACGTCGTACGTAGTACACACACGTCCAGACGTCGCGGCATGAAGTTGTACAGGTCTCGTGTGGAGTCCTCTGCTAGTCCATCCCTAGCAGTTTGCACCTGAGCACGCGGTTCTTGCAGATTGATGGGTAGGAGCAGGGTCCTGATCACACTCTGCATAGCCCCCCAAACATTCTCGATAGGGGAGAGGCCTGGTGATGCGGCTGACTATGGCAGAGTATCCACGACTGGAAGGCATGCTCGGCCGCATGTCATGGCTGCGGTATGCGGACCCGCGTTGTCCTGTTGAAATAGGACATAAGCGTTCACGAACGGCAGAGCCATCGGTTGCATCATCTCCTGAACCGTGTGGCTGTCACGGTGCCCCGAGGAATGCTAACGGTAAACGGGTACCATAGGATATCGCGCCCCCACACCATCACACCAGGCTGGCGGTTTGTGTGATGGGATACCATAAACCGCTGGTTATGGCGCTCCCCACTGCCCCTCCAGACACCCAGTGGTCGTCGCCATCGAGGGAGAAGCGGGACCCGTTGCTGAAGCTCACACTCTGACAGTCTACGTGGCCCCAGGTCCGTCGTTCCGGACACCAGGCGAGTCTGTAGGGACGTTGCTGGGATGTGAGTGGCAGGCGTGTAACGGTCGGCGTTCGGCAAGCCCTGCGTTGTGTAACCGCTTGCCAATGGTACTGGAACTTACAGAATGTGACAGTGCAGGCTGCACAGCCCGCTGAATAGCACCTATCGTTGCCGTTGAATCTGTTCACGCCTGGCGGACAATCCGTCGGTCCTCCCTCCTTGTGGTGCCTGGAGGGCGTCCAGATCCTGCATGTCGCGTGTGCGTGCCTTCCTCAATCCATTGCCGCCAACAACGGGCGATGGTGGTATCCGTGCGACCGGTGTGGCGCGCAATACGGCGACAGGACCAACCAGCATCCCTCAGGACCGCGGTCCGGCCCCTCTTGAAAGCGTCTGACTGGACAACCGGTTGTCGAACGCGTCGCCTAGGCATAGTGTACGTGCAGATGACGCTCTGGCGACGCTACCTGATGTCGCAATGGCCGGCGCGGCCGTTTGAGGCCCTCTTATCTCAACTGGTGTACGCGACGCACGCCCATACACCCCATCCCCAGTGCGCGACCGAACGTGAAAACGAAATCATTGGCTTAGCGAATGGTGTACAAAATACCCATCGAGTTTCCAGTGGATCAGTATGGTTTTTCGGGGTGCAACTTTTTTTATGACGATGAGTGTAAAATATACATTCTAACATACGTAGCATCCACCTTATTCAAAACACCTCTGAAATTACGATCAGGAAGCGAAGAATTTTCAGAGCGGGGGATTAATTTTGACGCCCAATTACTCTACAAATAATCATATTTTCGACATTTTTAAATTTTTGCAAAATTAGGCATTTCAACGAACATGAGACTTGCACCTTTCTCTTAAGCTTCCTTTATGCTATCTAAGGTCCCAATTTAAAAAAAAATATTGTGCGATTTTTAAGAAAAAATTATTTAAAGAAAATAAAAATTGCCTGTTTGACACAAAATTTCGCAAAAAATATGCATGTTGTTGAAAAATAGGACATTACCTTATTTGAAGATCTGTTTTTGATGAACACATTTCATTAAGAAAAAATGTATCTTCATAATTGTAGTTCTAGGAAGACGCCGAAAAAATTTTGAATTTTTTCAATTTTCGAAAAATCAGAGTTTTTAACCAACATGAGACATCGCCATTCATTTAAACGTCTTTCAGACTATCCAATAACAAAATGTAATTAAAATTGTTGACGTAATTTTTTTTTAAATTTTGAAAATGTCCCAGGGGCTTCATGTAAAGTACCCCCAAAATTAAAATATCGGTTTCAAATTCAAGGAACCGCGACATCAGCCAGATCGATTGCGGAATATGAATTTTGAAGAAAATAGGCTGAACGGTTTAGCCCCAGCGTTGTTCACAGACGAACAGACGGACGGAGAGACGGATTGATAGACGGACTGACAGACTGACGGAAAGACGAACAGGCGGACAGACGAACAGACATTTGCCGTCAATCGATTTTTCGGTATCAAGGAGCCATAAAACATGGATTCTGGCTGCATCACGTGTAAGAGGATTTTGTTTCAAAATTTAGCAACTGGATTTATCCACCTTTTCGTTACCAGTGCCCTGTAATAAGAAATTATCAATGTACTGTTTAATAAAAAATCGGACCTATGCCATGCAGACCACCTATACAGTTAATAAATGTATTTTACTCTATTCATACAAGAAATTTAAAGAAAAAATTTGGAGCCGTTTTTGAGAAAATTTTGAAAATGTCCGGGGGACTTCATGTAAAGTACCCCCAAATTTTGAAGAATCTTTTTCAAAATCTCAAAGCTTCGACTAGAATCAGATCGACCGGGGAATATTCATTTCGGAAGGAATCGTACGTATGGTTTAGGCGCTAGCAGTGTTCACAGCCGGACGGAAAATTTTTTCGGCGTCTTTGTGGAACTACAAAATTGAAGACAAAGATTTTTCTTTTACATAAAATTTGTTGTCCAAAGTGAGTTCTTTCGTTAAGGTCATAGACAGTTTTTTGAAAATATTTGTAGTTTTCGCGCAATATTGCGTGCAATATGTGCAATTTTAAAAAAATTACAAAAACTAGATTTTCTCAAAAACTGCTCCAAATTTTTTCTTTAAACTTTTGGTAGGTATAGTGCCTAATGTATTTTATGAGATGACAAAAACGCTATATTGCTTTATTCTTTTGTTTTTTCAAAAATTGCAAATATGTAATTTTTTTGACTTATCTCTCACGTCGTTGATATTTACATTAGCGGCGAATTGTTCACATTGTTATATTTATGAGTGCATGTGCTTTAAATAATGTCAAGTAAAGTTTATCGATAACACAACCGTTTTCTGTGAAAACTAGCTCAAATTTCCGCATTTTCAGAAACCCTTAAACGCCATTTTCTCATAAATGGCTACAAATTGTTACTTTAAACTTTTCAAACGGATAGTGCTAATTACACTCTTTAATATGACATAAAGTTTATTTTGAGGATTTTTTTTATTTTTTCAAACATTACACATTTGTAATTTTTTTAAAGGATCTCTCACATCTTTAATACTCACATTACCAGCAATTTGTAAACATAATTATATTTGTGAGTGTAAGTGCTTCAAATAACTTCAAGTAAAGTATTTTGAAATCAAAAATTTTGTGCGAAAATGAGCTTCAAATTTCACATTTTTACTAGTGCTAAAACGCAATTTTCTTTAAAGCGGCACATAATTTTTAAAAGAAAATTGCCCTTTAGGACCCTGTTTTTGTGTTCTTTAATATTCTAAAATTACTATATCCGTTCTACCAATAGGAAACCAAAAAATTAAGAAAATGACAAAAAAATGTACTTTTGGCGGTGATAGATGGCAGCTGGCAAGAAAGAGTATGTGGCAATTCCAAATAGCTAGCGAAGACACAAGGAAATAGAAAACTAATATGGGAAAGTCTGCGCCATTCTGTAGCACCACTAGTTGTATATTTAAAAGGGAGAAAAATTTGCTTGAGATGTTTTTCATATTTTAATATATCAGTTAAGTGCTTATATGGTGTATCACTTGAAAGCATTGAAATATTTCATTAAATTGTAAACTAATTACAGCTTTGCTTTTTGTGGGTGATGATCTATTCCTTATGACTAGCACTGTCACTTAATTGTGTGATACTGAACGTAGGTTATAGTCCTCAAATTTTGTCATCCTGGGCAAGTATAAAGATTGTATATGATGTCATCAGTAAATTAAATTGTCAAAATGTAACATCCCCACTAAAGAACTCAGTCACAATTTCATAGAACACAAATTCAAAATTTAAACTTAAATTCCGAAAATATGAAGTTCATTAAAAATATACAATTATAGTACAATTTTTGGCGAACATGTACTATTTTTGCCAAAAAATTAAAAACATAATAAATAAACACAAAAATTAATTTTATTTACTGAAAATCAACACTTTAATGGCTGCAGCACAACATGTGGACTTTTCCAATTAAGTTAATTGCCAAATTCCTTTGAAATTTTTATATCCCTAGACAATAAAGCAACAATCAAACTGCATAAAATCAAATAGCATAAATACAATATATGATTAGACTAATGTGTCCACTTCATTTTTCACCATCATTGTGACTTTTAAGGAGTAGTTATATGGGGTGTCTGAATCACCCCAGCTCTGTTTTGGAAGCTTCTGTACAGTAATCTCTCGACATCCACGAATTTGCTATTCGCAAGTTCCAAACATTCGCAATTAGAGAAATGCTATTGGTTTTTACATACCCAACTTCAACATTCACAAATGTGGCTTTTTGTCGCACTAAATTTTTTTGAGGGCAAGCACATTTCATTTCCTTTATCAGTGTTTTGACCACCACATGAACAGATAAGCCATTCAGGATCTGTGCAACTCTCATTATAATGACTTCACTGAAGTGGAGCTTCAGGAAATCATCAGCAAAGAAAGCCTCTCAAACATGCTGATGAAGTTATGGAAGCAAAACTGTGTCCTGGAGCAACTTCTATGTGAAAACTGTTAATGGCGTTCTAAAATTTTAACAAGTTCTGGTGGGACAGACATTCTAACTGTGATTCAAACATGGAAATAGCTTTGAAAATTCACAAGAGAAATAGAAAGAGCAACTCTTTCCACATTTGTGTATTAGAACACTGAGGAGGGTGATGAAACAAAAAAATTACCAAATCTTATATCCAGTCACTTTCAACTTTCAAAACTTGCATAATATTATTTTATTTCTTATCTTTGGGATATTGATTCACTTACTTAATTCTACTGCAATATTTTGTCAGATTCTTTCTTTCTTTTTTAAACAGCTTTCCAATATCCAGGAACCCAACCCACTTTTCTTCATTAAAATATAGACTCAACATTCGTGGATTTAACATTCATGATGCCTTTCGGGAACCTAACTCTCGCGAATGTTGAGAGATTACGGTATGCTTAAGAATTAAGAAATTTTATTGCAAAGGAAATGTAACATGGAGTAGTTCAGAATAGTTACCATGTATTTGACAGTAGTTGACAATCCAGAGGCTCAGTAAATGATTTGACTTCCAATTGTAAATGTTATTTAGATTCTTCTTTTCACTATGGTACATTTATACTTCACCAATTTGCATGCCTTTTTTTAATTTATCCTTATGTATACTGATAGCTTTTATGTTTGTTTCCGACTAATGCAAAATAAAAAACTTCTGTGAAATTTACACTACTTTTAAGTTGACAAAAATATTTATATTGTGGTCATATATTTATATTATTATATTTTTATTAATTTACAATGTGCTTCTTGCACAAAAGTTTTTATTACCTTAACATGATGGAAAAACAGACAAAAGACAGTTCTGTTTGATGTGGGAAGCTTTATGTCTATTAAACATATTTCTAAAGGTAGTTTGGAAAAAGAAAATTCATAGAAAATAATAAATTACTTGTCTTGTTTCCAAAATCAATATAAACTTCAAATAAATGCATATTTAGTAAACAAACAAAGGAGTGGACTGTTTTCCTGTAATGTTTACTGTGTCATTTTTACTCACTCCGCACATCTTAATTTGCTACAAAACATGGCACGCCTACTGCCAGGTTGAAATTTATTAATATGCCATTTTCATCAGTGCCCCTGACCCCTCCCCCCTACTCACCTCTAAATGGAACTTATTAAAGACACAATGAATTGAATAAAAGGATGATTAACATCATTCAAATACTAAAAGAGGAATATTTTTGGAAGAAAAATTAGTAGTACCACTGCGAGCATTTTATAAAATAGTAGCCTAAATTTTTGGTCAAATTTTTATGTCCGTCTGTCTCTATTACAGCTGGACTACCAGATGTCAGGCCACTAGACAATCTAAAGGTTGAGTCTCCTCTTTTTTAGTAATTGAACACAAAAAAAAAAAAATGACTCACTGGGAACAGTGTTCACACATTCTGGGAGGCACATCAATTTTTTCCCGATATCAATTTTTTTTCTGATTGTACACAAAAATTGTAGCAGGGGGCAAGAGACAAGTTTCATCACTACCAGATCAGCCAGTTTCTAAACATCTGGTGCAAGAAAAAGTGTTATTTTTATTGTTTTTATTATTAAATTTTACTGGAAAATGTTGTGGAGCCTCTATTACTTTTTTATTACTAGAATCGAATGTTTAGGGACTAAAAAATCATCTTTTAGGTGCCTAATAAGGCACTGAAAATGTCAAGAATAGGGAGAAACAAGGCACTGTCATATGTTACATACACAATAAAATGAAAAATCGTCTGTAATTTTGTCTGTATGATTTTGTAAACTAAAATGCACAAAACAAATATAATATAAAACAAGATTTACATATTTACAAATCTTTTACATTTTATTCTTAATAGTTTGCCTTACAGTATTTTATTAGTAACCTTTTAAGGATCATAATTTGAAATTTGCAATGATTCAGAGACAAAATCAATTTGAATGCGGAGAAGGATCTCTCAACATGTACTGATGTGACAGGCATATATTTTAGAAGTCCAACATTAGCAACACTGAAATCTTCTGGGAATTTACATTTATTTCCTCTTAAATTTTTGCTGTTCTCAGTGTATTGTCAGTTGACCATATTCTCAGAACATGGCTGGTATTTATGAAATACAGAAATGGAGAAAAAAAATCTGTAGGTATACTTTTAGGAATTCTCTCGTATTTTAAAATACAAAGAAGTGAATTTCGTAATGAATGGTTATTGGACCATGGCTGATTTTCTGATAACTTAGCTTTGTTAATAAAAATAATACTTAGAAGGCAAAAAAAAGTCCAATAATTCTAAAAACAGGTATTTATGAAAAAAAAAGGCACTTATGCTGAAAAAAGCAAAAATAAGCACTATAAAACTTTGACATACGTCACCATTTGTCATGATTTGTGCACATATATTATCAGTCTTTAAATAAGTTTGCTAGAATAAAATAGGCACTTCCCTCAACATCTGGTGTCTATTTATTGCTAGTACTATCATCTACCCTCTAAGGCTCTCCTCTAGGGCTGGGCCCTTTGGCAGTTGCTTAGTTTGCCCAGGTGGGAGTTGCCCTTGGTCACTGCAAGTCTTCTGCAGTTAACTTCTTCTGGCTATTACTTTCTCCACTATTTATTCCATATTGTTTGAGGTATTCTTGATCTTTTGTCCTAAGCTGTTTGTAATACCAGAACTTTAGAGACCATTGTTTTCCACTCATTCTCTTTAAGAAATCATACCTTTTGAATCTAATAATTTCAATTTCATAAATAATGTCGAGACTCACTTCTTTTTTACTTTTTAATTTCATAATTTTTAATTTGACCCTACCGTGAAAATCCGCAGCTTTAACAGTAGGTAAAAGATTTTAATTATGATTATGATTCCATATAATAGAGCACAAAAAAATAGTGGAATATAATTAACAAAGGGAAAACTCAAAGTCACAAAAACATACACCTGCTACATGAAGGCACTGTTTCTTGATAATCCTTCTTATATTTTTATTGGACCTGTAACTGTCATTTCTTAAATTCAAAGCAGGACATTGTATTCAGTAATACACTAGTAATCCTTTATCTTCTGGAACCTCAAAATCTATGTTTCTCCGTCACACAAATTCTATTGAAGTTAATCAACTGATAAAATCCTTCAAAAATTGTTGCTCAGTGGGGAATGAAGATATATCTTCAATAATTCTTAAAAAATGTAAGCCTGCTCTTCTTAATATATTAGTTTACTTGATAAATTCATCTCTATCTGCATTCGCTTTCCCAGAATTCCTAAAAATTAGTATCGTAAAACCACTTGCTAAGAACAGGGCTGGGCAATTTAGTATTTAAATACATTGCCAAAGTACTTTATAAATAAATATTTAAATACACAAAATAATTAGGACTTGATGTGCTAAATACACACATGTTTAAAATACTTAAATACTCAAAATATTGTAAATATGTATAATTGTCACCACCTTGTTACCATTTGGGACATCCCAGTCGGGGTGACAATTCTTTGAACAAATTTAATTACGTAAATATATAATAATTTTGTATTGTATATTTTTATTGCAACAATATATTGTAATTGTCAGTTACAATAATTTAGTAATTGACAGTTATTCAAATTTCTGAACAATAACTATTGTAATATATTGTAACAATACGTATAAACATTTGCAAATATAAAATAAAATCAAGAATATGTCTAACACAAAGAAATGACTAATTTAAAATTACTATTTTAAAATGACTAATTTTTCAAACAAATTATCAGACAATAAACCCCTAGTTAGTGAATGTATAAAACCTGCAAAGGAAAACCATCATTCAAGTGGCATGGATAAACATAAACTAGTGTTATAACAAATAAACAGTTTTTCTTATTGTCAAATAATTGTCCAGCATTTTTAATGGTTTAGATTTATCATTTTAAAATGAAGAAAATCCAAATTCAACAGATGAAAGGAGCTTTTATTTTTGTTTCAATGAGGTGCATTCACTAGCGGAATCAAACAAAAAGAAACTATCCTTGTTCTAAATTATCTCTTTCTTCATTTGTTTTTAAAGTATTTTAAGTATTTCTTAATTTCTTTTTTTAAATACACCTACTTTATGTATTTAAATATATCTCTAAAATACATGCTCAAAAAAAATATGTTAATGATATTCCAAGTTCATCATTCATTTCTCTGTAATGTCTTAAGCAGATGATACCACAATAACCCTAGAATGCTCCCCGGAGTGACGTGTCACCCCACACATTTGATTTTTCTTTCATCCTTTTGTTGCGCACACACACAGATGGCTAGGAACCCATCTATACTTAAAATAGTGATTGTTGTTCATGTGGATCTGTGCGCAAAGCCCGTACATGTATCTGTCAGTTGTTTGGAGCAGTTTAGGGTGACAAGACATCCCTAGGGAGCAGTAGTGCTACATTGATTTTTGTATAAAGTTACTGTGAAAGCATGGCTAGGTCTGTTAACAATGAACGTTTTAGTGGCTTCGTAAAAGAAATTTTGGATAACGATGATCCTTTGTATAACAAGTGAAGGAAATTATGATTATCAAGATGATAGCGTAGAGGTTGGTGATGATTGTGTATCTGAGCAAAGTGCATCAGAAGATGACCATGATCCCACTACTCCAGGTGCCTGTGATCAAACGTATGAATAGTCAGTATATGCTCTTGTAACCCACCATCATCCAACAGAACACTTTCTCGTAATATTGTTTTCAGAATTCCTGGAACAAATGGAGCGGCAAAGAATGTGAAGGCTATAAGTGAGGTTTGGGAAAAATGTTTACTACTGACATGACTCATATACCATTTATTTTTTTTAACCTGACATACCTTTTATTTTTTTTAACATATTATTCTCTACTTTTTTCCATTTTTGAATTGAGTATCACAAAGTAGAGAGTACTTCATGAAAATAATTTTCATTTCAATAATATTTAAAACCTGTGCATAAGAAAATTACATATATAGGTGAGGTTACAGAATACCCCAGGAGAGCATTAATGACAGAAAAAAGGGGGACCAGTCTAGGGTTAATAAGCAATGGACAAAATCTTTGTCATCTAGAAACTAATCTGACTGGATCATTAAAATCAATTAAAAGTTGTTTATCCATTAATGAATTGAAATTAAATATTGACAAAACTGCATTAATCAGTTTCAAATTTCATTATGGTTACCAACACCAAAACATGAAAGTGGAAGTAGACAATGAATCAATGAATCAAACTGATTGTCAGAAGTTCTTAGGAATATTCATGGATTAAAACCAAACTTATATCAAACTAGTTGACATACTTCATAATAAAATAAACTCCAATATATACCTCTTGAGATACTTTTCCAGATACCTGGAAACTGATGCACTTATTTTAGTATATTATGGTATAATCTTCTCTCGACTTCAATATGGTATTGATATATGGAGAGGTGCAACACAAAAAATATGGGTTCTACAAAAGAAGTATATTAGAAACATTTTCAAACTGAATCCAAGACAGTCTTGTAAAGATTTCTTTATTAAATATGCATTTCTCACTGTTGGTAGCACTCTACTCTTACAAAGTATTATTACTATTGAGAAATTTAATTAGAATCGATATCTCATGAGTAATAAAGAATTACATAACTACCATACTAGTGGACATAGGAACTATCACAGGATATTTTACACTAGCAAGTCTTCAATTAACAAAGATCCTCTCTGTATTGCTGCATAGCATTTTAATAATCTCCCAGTTAACATAAAATTTGCTGATGATAAATACGTTAAAACATTGTTTAAATGTCACCTATTAGCGTGTGTCCATATAAGATATGAATTGCTTGAACTTTCTGTAATTAAAAACCATGTACTGCTATAATAGTGACCACTCTTTGTACCAGACATTCAGTCCAATAATTTCCAATGTACTATTTAGTTAAGTCGTAAATAATGTAATTGTAGGTCAAGATATTGTAATTAATGTAATTATGATTAACATATAATGTATTCAAGTTATTGTAATTTAATTATACTACTGCGCGATGATGGAATTACTCTTTCTAATTGTAAGCTATTTGTCACTGCATCATAATCTCCTAGTTTATTAATGTTATGGTGACATTATTTTCATTTTGATAATGAGATTAGAGTAATTTAAAATGTTAATTGCTTTAATGTTCATTATGAGCAATTGCATGCCTTATTAATGATGTAATTTATCTAGTAAACAATTTGAATTATTACTGTAAGTTATGCAATTGAATGTAATTCCCGTTATATAATTTAATTTAAATGTTTATTTTAATCATTTATGTATATTTTCAACTTATAATTTATCAAGATAATGTAAACTGATTAAATTATTACTGAAAATTAGTGAATTAAAAAAATGTAATTGACTTTCTATAATTTTAATTAATTTCTAGACTGACTTTACTTGATGCTTTCTGTAAGTTAATAAAACATTATTATTATTATTATTATTATTATTATTATTATTATTATTATTATTACAAATATTCCTCCATATCACGACTGAAGATGTTATGAGTCGGCTGAATATAAAATCTACTCCAGGTTGCAACCAGCTACTTAAGGAGCAGATCTAGGGACTGTTGGTGCCTCTACAATACTTTGCGCAAAATGTGAGCTGTGCCAAATAAAGCAATTTCTTGCACTTCCCAGTCTTTTGAATGACCTGGAAGTGTAGCCAAGTTCTTACACGAATTTTGCGGAACAAATCTCAGAGCTCCGATAACTATCGGAACGATCTGTGCTTTTACGTCCCACATTCGGCTGATCTCGATTTCCAAACTCTTGTGTTTAAGAAGTTTCTCTGCCTCCTTGGTTACGACATGTTGATCGCAAGGCACAGCAACATCTACAAGTAGACACGACGATCTACAAGTCTACACGAGACTACAAGTCTACAAGTCGACACGACATCTACAAGTGACCAACCGATGTCACTGGTTTTGGTTAGTGTTCGTACCGCTTGGGGTATGTGTTTGGAACTTCGAGGGCGGTACAAATCTGCCAGTGGAGGTAACTACACACCCTGTCGTGTCTTTTAAGTACTCTGTCTTTGCTAGAATTGGACAAGCTGAGAATATGATCAATGGTTTCTACTTGCTCCTGGCAAATGCGGCATTTGTCATCTCGGGAAATTTTGAGAACCGCTTTATCATAATGTCGTGTTCTCAACGCCTGATCTTGAGCAGCTACTAGGACTGCTTCCGATTCTAGCTTTATTCTTCCCCTTTTAAGTCACATAAATGATTGATCTTTATTAATCTGCACCTTGTCCACTCTTTTTGGATATTGTCCATGGAGTGGTTTGTCCCTCCACGATTTCTTTAACATTTGTTGTGGCTCACATTTCATACTTAGTAGTACCAGAAGTTCATTGTCTGTGTTATTCGACGTGTCTTGCATAGTTTTCTTTGCAATGCTTTTTGCTACACTAACAATGCCTCTGTTTCCCATTCTTCGGTCAGATTTCATGACCTACCTCATTAGAGGGCCATCTTGATGGCTGACTACATACTTTCCCATTCCAACTATTGCGTTGTGCCAGGAGGCCTCAATTTGTCTGAGGCCTCTTCCTTTCTTGCGTGACACGTAAAGTCTATGTACATCAGCTCGAGGGTGGGCGGCATGATGCATTGTTAGCAATTTTCTGGTTTTTCGATCATGATTCCAATTTTTTGCTCAGTCCAGTCCACTAGTCCGGAATTGTACTCGACTATATGCACCGCCAGGCTACCAATTGCAGATATTTTATTCCTGGAGTTCAGAGCAGACTGCAGGACAAGTCTCACTCTTCTGTAATACTCCTTGTGAATTCTCTCTTTCATTGTGTCGTTCGAGATAGTCTCACATTCTTCAATGTCCAGATATTTGTAAGTTTTACCTGGCTCAAGATCTTGAATCACAGTGTGCATATCAACTTCAATGCTCTCTGACGTTGTCAGTTTGCCTCTTTTTAAATTGATTTTTGCACATTTGTCAAGACCAAACTTCATGCAGATGTCATTGCTTAAGTCGTTCACGACAGACAGCATTTGGGTGAGAATCGCTTTATTCCTAGCAAACACTTTAAGATCATCCATGTAAAACAAATGCGATACTGGCCTTTCATCACCATGGAGCTTGTAACCAAAGTCAGCTTGTGACAACTGTCTAGATAGTGGGATCAAACTAATGCAAAACAGCAGAGGGGATAGTGAATTTCCTTGAAAAATACTCCTGTTAATGTAAATACTTCTGGTTTCTACTGCTTCCTTTGCACTCTGTATTGTACTATTCTCTATTCCACTCTGTCCACCTGGTACTCCATGACTTCATACTAGCCTTGCAAAATTCAACAAGTCTAGGATGAAATCGAGAGATCTCCAGGGTCTTCAGAATCCAGTCGTGTGATACATTATCAAAGGCTTTTTGATAGTCAATCCAAGCCATGCTCAAATTACGTTTTCGTTTCTTTACATCATTCAAGATAACTTTATTCAGTAGCAAGATTTCCTTACAGCCATAAGAACCTTTACGACATCCTTTTTGTTCAGCTGGCATTAGATGATTCTTCTCTAGATGTCTGTACATTTTGTCAGCTATGGGTGCAGTTATAACTTAATATGTATTAAGTATGTACTGCCAGTACTGTACAGTACTGGCAGACAAGTGATTGAAACTTAGTTTACTCTCTTTTGGGGCCAAAAGAAATGAGAAAGTTCCCGGGTAACGATGTTTTTAACAAAAAAGTTTGTTTCTTTTGACACGCACTACAGCCCTGATTCATTCGCATATTTTTTATCTCTCGCAGTATAGGGAGCCGTTTCATCATCCTAGAGCAGTGCTTGTCAACTCAATGCTCTGTGACGTCACAGAAATCTACCACGGAGCAAATGCAGTGTCCAGGTGCGGCGGCGGGCGCACAGTATTCCAATGATGGTACGGAAATGGGAAAAGGTTCGCTTGGAAAATAGATAATTATGCTTTTAAATGGTTATTATTGTGTATAATGTTTATAATTCAATAAAAATATGAAGAATTATATAACAGAACATTCATTGTCACATCACTCAAAGCATTGTACCTGACTCTTTATCATAACCACTACTGTAATTCCACTTCTAATCTTCTACTAGATAACATTTTTGGAAAAGACAAGTTTTAACATTTTAAGACAATAATATTTTATACAATAGTATATAATATGACGAATTAGTTCGTTCTGAAACAATAATTAATATTAACAAATAGGTTCCCGGTGGGGGTTGAGAGAATTTTGACCCCAGACTTGATTATTTTTGATGTACAGTTTTGTTTGAGAATGTAAATCCTCCAGATTTTCAATATCTTTCCCATAATCTTCACTCAGTAAATTTCTTTACTCATCCTATGATTGCGAGCTATGTCAATTTTCAGAATTTATTTTAATCTCGCAGAATTCTCTGGGTCGGAAAGTTACGTAATGCATCGGTAGGTTGGACTTGTTAAAATTTGAAGTTCTTCCGGACCCATTGAACACTTCGCCATTGTTCCAGTATCTACAAAATGAAACCGTTCTTCTCTAACAGAAAGAAAATTAATGGGTGTAAATGTATTCCCACTCATGTTGCCTTAAACACCGGATTTACATTCGCAGGATTTACATTGGCAAGGTATTTCCAGGGGCGACCGCCATCTTCCCCTCTCGCCTCTTTGCTCGCGCTGCTTCTCCGAGCGCCTCATCTCGGAGGGGAAATCAGATTCGACGTCATTTCTTGTGCAGTTGGCAACGCTGGACTAGAGGCTCGCTCTGCACATGAAAGAAGAAAACCTAAAATAAAGAGAGGCAGAAGTAATTAATGGTTAAAACTATCGTACATACATTCCAACAAATTCAAATAATATCCAGAAGCAAATATTTCTTGTTCTTCTGCGCGTGCATACTGTGCGATGAAGAAAGGGAGGTGGATTATTTGACATTTCTTCGAGAAAAATTGATGTGTCGTTCTTTTTTGTCGAATTGTCGCCTCAGATTTTTAGTCAAACGTCAATTGATTTACTGAAACAGGTTTGATGAAAAGGATTCATGTGACCGGAAAGACTCGGCTTGCAAGTCGACCTTCATCGCCGTTTCTGAATAGCTTGTTTTTTTCCGTTTCTATGTTCGTACTCACAGCCTAATTGATTTCGTGGCCTCAGCGTGATTTAATAGTGTTTTCATTACTTTATTTATTTTTATTCTGTTCCACAGTGGAGCTACGCTGGCATTTCCGACATCAAAAACAGATATTTTGTTTTGGCAACAAACGCTGGTCATTGAGTCCTAATAGCCTTGGCAATAAACTGTAACACTAGCAGGGCAAACAATGCTTTACTTTTGGTCGTTTTTAAACGAAATAAATTCACTTTTAAGTGCCATATTTAGAAATTTCTTTCTGGAGGAGCTGTACCAGTGAATCTGAATGAGAACATTCAAGTCTAATCTCACCACGGAGCCACGTCTACAAGGTTAACCGGTACAAAGTTTAAATACTTTGCATCCTAGAGATGAGAAAGAACTTGTGAAATTTATTTTGAGTGGATTAGACCTTAAATGCGAAATTAGTTCACTTAACAATTGTAACTACCATAAGGTACAACCACGATAACGTCGCAGAACCATAAGAGGGAATGTTTTATTATTTATTGAAGTAGCCCCCTCGCCAGGTAACTGCACTCTTAGTCACTTGCTAACGTTCATTCGTATATTCTGTGTTGAAGAGAGTGATAATTAGGGGAGTATTTTAATGAAATGTATGTCTTTTCTTTTCACTTCGGAAAATGCCGTGTAATATAACAGTTAATTTTATGTTATGACAAAAAGAAATTACCCATTTTTATGTCGTTTTTTGTATTTTTCATCGATTTTAACTAATATATCATTTTTTTACCTTTTACGTCATTTTGTACGCATTTTTCGCTGATTTCATCGATTTTAATGGTACCTGCTTCAAACAAGATTTATGAGGTGCAACATATATTCATCACAGAATTCTTGAGTAGCCTATACAATTTCTTCGCTGAAATATTGTAATGTCAGCCGTTGTGAATACTATGTAATCTAAGGTTCCTGCAACGCCTATCGGCGCCACTGTCAATTCGTTCGATTTTGCGATAAAGGCACAGAGAAAGAACAGTCCAGGCCACAAGTTTGAAAGCTGAGCTCACTTGAACAAAAGAAAGAAGCTTCGGTTACATCAGTAACATATCCAACAGCTTGCGTTGTTCATCTGAAGTGGTTTTGATAAAAAAAAATTAACGTCATTTTTCTTTGTTTTTAGGGCATTTAAAAACTATTTTAAGAGCATTTTATTGATCATTTTGGCAATGTTTTAGGTAATTAAAATCCACCCCCCAGGGATAATGTTCGAAAGTATTTCACACATTCATTCCCTTGTTAAGTGAACACGACATTCCAGTTCTTGAATGTATCCAGTGCTGGCAAAGCACTCAGTCAGACGGTGTAGCGTGATGTGCTGATATTTCTGAGTAGTCTCCAAATAATAGTAATATATGAGCAATATGAAAGTAAATATCCCACCTGTCACATTTAAAAAGCTCGGCTCTTCTGAATTTGTGAATCTGGATCTTTCTACTATAATAGTATGATACAAGAACTGTCTAGTATACGGGATGTCTCTGACTCTCTCTCTCTCTCTCTCTCTCTCTCTCACACACACACACACACACAGTCTCTCTCTCTCCCTCTCTCACACACATACTCTCTCTTCCCCCCCTCTCTCTCTCTCTCTCTCACACACACACACACCTATCTCTCTCTCTCATTCTCCCGTCCAACGTTTCCTCCATCTCTCCTCTTACTCCCCCTCCCTCCCTTTCTTTCCCTCTCCCTATTTCCATAATAGCCCCTCAAATTTAAAAAATTGCCGAAATCATTTTTTTCAACATGTTCTACACCTTTAATGCTGACGCTGGGGATTTATTTGCTACAAATTCCTCGATATTAAATATTTAAATAATTTCATATACTGTTTGACCATGCGCCATTTATTTACATAACTTAAAGTTATGTTGACTCAAGTTTGCATCTTATGTGTTAGAACTATCACAACATTAAGATCCCATCCGTTGATTAATTATTTTGTGTTTCCGAGCTCTTGTACTACTTAGGTCATTGGTCCCGAAAGTCTAGTGCTTTTTAAACCCCGGGAGGTGGCGGAATTCCTCCCCAGCTGAAAGGAAAGATCCGGCATCGGCCCATGTCGGCTAGCGCAGTAGATTTCCCGCTCCAGGTATCTCCTCCCAGCGGAGCACTGCCACAGCAGGGACACACTAAGTTACCGGCTGGACTCATGACATTTGTGATTACATAAAGCATGTAATTGAAAGCGTGTGCTTGTGTAAGGAGGAGGAATAGATATCAATGAAGGAAAGATCACGCGCAGTCCGCTATTTATTTATTGTGCTTCTTATCCGATGTGGTATAGGCATTGATCGGAGAGACTACGGAAAATTAACTATTAGAGGAGCCGGTCGGTAGAATTCTTATTCGGACAGCCACTGAATTCCACCTAGCTATCTAGCTACTCCCGAAAATCCGCCACCGTAGGGACTCAAACCCTTGAACCTCCTGGGTAGGAACTCTGCAGGGGCAACACTTGTTGCTCTGAGTCATTTCAGCCGGTCATCCCATCCATCATCAGTCATTGTTCATTATATTTTACCCCTCATGATCATCATCCGTCATGCAAATCACTATTTCGCCAACCTGGTGAAGACTCTCCTCGCCTAACTTCAGTATGACTATTTCACTCATCTTTGTGAATAACTTTTTTCTTTTTTTAAATTCTGATTAGAGATAGTGAAACTTCACAATATACATTTATTCTGTTGTATTCCCATTAAACCTATGTAACCACTGATGTATTTCTCTCTTCTACATCTCGCAGTATTCCAAAGTACAGCGGTCACTATACTTGGGTTTTTCGTTCTTGGCGCACCAAGGTCACGGACGAAAAATCGAGAGGGAAGGCTTTCTCCACGTCACAACATAGTAGTGCATATATAGCTTCCTATTGGAGAACGCCTTCCCTCTCCATTTTTCGTCCGTGACCTTGGTGCGCCAAGAACGAAAAACCCAAGTATAATCCACATTCATGTAATTGTATATAACAATAAAACATGCGGGTTCATGTGATAATATATGAGATATATGTGATCTGTGATGTGTGATATAACTTACATTTTTCCTTCTGAGTATCAAGAAACGTGGTTTGTAGATTTTTGCATTTGAATTTCTTCAGATACAAGTACTGGATTCATAGAAAATGAAACGAAAGCTGTCATAATTGTTTGCACTTTTTGGCAGCACTCCAACTTTCCAAACGAAAAGTCAAAACTTTCCAACTCGAATCGAGAATGGAAGAGCAGAAGAAGTATGAATAAAGAAAATTCAATCGTCTTGAATCATTCGCATTGAATTAAAAAAATCCTTTTAAAAGCAGAGTTCATGTTCTCACGCGAAAATTAAAATAATCTAGGAAAATCAATGGGACATTAAATGAAAAATGATATTACAACAGAAAATATTATTTCAAATTATTTATAACGGTTACGTAATATGTAACTCGTATCTTACGAGGTCTGATGGATAGTTTTCGCATTTTTCTCCGATTAATTTCAGGCAAATGCCGAATCAGTCAGTACCCTAACAAATGGGCCTCGGACCACACTCGATCTTTCCTTCCTCTTCCTTGACGTATCCCTCCCTCTACACAAATAGTAATACTTGTGTGCACTACTCTGCCACTCATGTCGGGAGCGTGGACCCGGCTGGAGTGGTGCATCGCTAGGGGGGGGAGGGGTCCTGGGGGGAAAATATCCCGCAAGCCGACCGATCGGAGCCGAACCTCCCCCCTCCCAGCGGAAGAGGAACACCGCTACCTCCCCGAGCACATCATTTACTGCACTAACGGGACTAGTGACAGATGATGTGACCCGAAACATTAGTTAATCAATCAACATGCGAATAATTTCAGCAGTCTATTGGAAAATTTCCTTCATGAAACTAAGATTCGAAAAAATACATTTTTGAATATAAAAAATAAATGAAAATTGCACTTCTGTAATTGAATTCAAGTGTATTGTGCCCTCTACTTTCAAAAAGCTTCACGGAAAATTGTTGTCCCAGCTAGGACTTGGATCTAGAACCTCCGAATCAGAAGTCAGATGTTCTTCAATATAGTTTTAATCCAGGATGATGTGACACTTGGTAGTAAGAGAGGGACATCACGCCATCGCCACTTTTCGAAAACATCCATGCGTTAGACGGGAGTCAAACGCGCTCCCTTGGGATTCGCATTTATGTGGATGGCTGTATCCAGGGTTGGGCAAAGTAATTTAAATTTAGTATTTAAATACTTCACCAAAATACTTTATAAATACATACTCAAAATACATAAGGTTTTGAATTGCTAAATACATGTGCATTTAAAATACTTCAAATACTCAAAATACAGTAAATAAAATAATTTTTCATTATAATTTTTTGTTGCGACAATGCATTGTAATTGTAATTGATAATTACAATAAATTACCACAGACAAACATCTAAACAATAACAAATATCCAAACTTACAAAAATAAGGCACTTTCACTTATACTTTCACAAAAAGACTTTCAAATATAAAATGATATAAAAATATATCTCAAATAAACGGAATTTCCTTTTAAAACGACTGGTTTTTCAAACTAATCATCAAACAATAAACCCGTAGCTGGCGAATGTATAAAACCCGTAAAGAAAAACTGTTGGACTGGCGCTGATGAGCATAAAATAGTGTTATAAGGACGCTTGTTTTATTGTCTGATAATTGTCCAGTATTTTAAATGATTTAGATTTATCATTTAAAATGAAGAGAATTTAAGTTCAACAGCTGAAAGGAGCTTTTATTTTTGTTTCAATGAGTTCCATTTTCTAACAGAATCAAACAAAAAGAAACTATCCTAGTTACCATCATCTGTATTTAAAGTATTTTAAGTATTTATTTTTTAAATACATCTGTTTTATGTATTTAAATACATCTCTGAAATACATGACCAGAAAACTCAAAAATACAGTTTTTCAAATACAAAATGTATTTACAATACGTATTTCAAACACAAGTATTTTAATACTGCCCATCCCTGGCTGTATCTCGATTGCAGCCCGCGGTCAACTATTCCTCAGCCCTTTACCTACCTCTCCCAAAAGGGGTAGCCCGCGCGCATCCCGTGATCAATTTTCAACTTTTCTTCAGCCCTTTACCTACCTCTCCCAAAAGGGAAAACTACTTGTTTCCTCCTTCCGCGTCCCAAACACCTGCCGTGATGCAATCTCAGAGAAACTGACCACGGGATATAATCGGGCAATTTCCATATTGACACTACTGCTTCAGGCCCCAGCGCCCTCTGGCTGGCTCGTTAAAAAGACGTTTTCAAATAGTACGTGTATAGCATGGATGTCCAGGATCTAAAACTAAGCGGAATAATATACAAGTTTGAAGAACTTGAAAGATAAAAGGGACAAATGCTCCTAGTTGTCAGAAGGGACATTCAGAAAGAAATGCCTCCGAATTTATTACTTATTTATTCTTCAAAGAAAAAATGTGAAATTAATATGAATTTATTTCTCAAACTTTCTTTATAAATAATTTATCATTCGAAATATTCTCCTTTTAATTGTACAGTTTTTGTCCAACGTTGAACGAGAGCGTATATTCCATGACGGTAAAAATTGCTGTTCTGCTTCCGCAGCCATTGGCGCACGGGGCGTTCTTCAAACTTTGTCTTGAAAATGATGCCCGCGCAAACTTCCTTTTAGAGGTGCGAAAAGTTAGAAGTCAGAAGGAGCAAGGTTTGGACTGTAGGGTGGGTGGGGAAGGACCTCCCACTGAAATTCTGCAATTGTTGCAGTTGTGAGCAGAGAAGTGTGTGGCCTTGCATTATCGTGGAGAAGAAGAATGTCAGACTGCCTTTTCGTATTACGAACTCTCCGGAGGCGGCCTTTAAGCTTCTTCAACGTCTCCACTATCGATTGGAGTTCATTAATGTTCCCTGCCCCAAAACGTCCACAAGAATCACTCCCTCTTCATCCCACAGTAGCCATAACCTTCCCTGCAGAGGGTGCACTTTGGGGTTTGTTTTTTCGGGGTGACGTGGAATGGCGCCATTCCATGGAGTGTCTCTTTGTCTCTGGTTCAAAAAAATGAATCCATGTTTCGTCACCTGTGACAATTTTTCAAAAGAACTGTTGACCTTAAATCTCATAACGATGCAAGAGATCAGCGGCTATTGTTTTCCTTGCATCTTTATTGGATTGTGTCAGTGTTTTGGGTACCCAATGAGCATAAACTTTTGAATAACCCAAATGTTCAATGATGGCCATAACTTGTACAAGTTCAAGATTCACTACGCTCAATTTCATTTTGGAAATTATTTTTGTTGTACTCTTCTAACACGAAAACAAATAAATATTTAATTTATAAATCCCAAAAAACAATTCTCACTGCTACATTATAATCTCACACTTATTAACGTAAGAAGAGAAAGTATTGTAATCGTACGCCGGAAAACGGCGAATTTTCGACACAAAAACTCTTATTGCTGGGCCCTGGTAAAGAAAAAAATGAATAAATCCAGTTGCTAAATATAGAACAAAATTCCCCTAACGCGTGGTGTAGCCAGAATCACTGTTTTGTGAATCCGTACCGAAAAAATCGATTGACGGCAAAACGTCTGCGCACAACGCTAGCGCATAAACCGTTCAGCCGAATTTCGTCAAAATTCATATTCTCCAATCGTTCTGACTGGGTGGCGCCTCTGGAATTAGAAACCAATATTTTAATTTATGGGGTACATTACATGAAGCCCCTGGGACATTTTCAAAATTTTCAAAAAACTGACTCGAAAACTCAACCGTTTTCTGTGAAAGTAGCTTAAAATTCCGCATTTTCAGAAACGCTCAAACGCCATTTTCTGATAAATGGCTCCAAATTTTTTCTTCAAACTTATGGAACGAATAGTGCTAAATGCACTCTTTAATATGACCTGAAGTTTATTTTGGTGTATTTTTTTAAAATTACACAAATGTAATTTACAATTATCGTTTAAAGAATTGTACCTGCTTTTAAGAAAATGGCGTTTAAGCAATACTAAATTAGCGAAATTTGAAGCTCTTTTTCACAGAACATTTTTGAGTTTTCAAAAAACTTCGTTTGAAGCACATGTACTCTAAAATATAATAATGTTTACAAATTGCTGGTAATGTGCATATAAAAAAGATGTGAGAGATCTTTAAAAAAATTACATTTGTGTAATTTTTGAAAACACAAAAATATACCCCAAAATGAACTCTAATTTTTATGTATAAACAGTGCAATTAACACTATCTGTTCGAAAAGTTTGAAGAAAAATTTGGAGCCATTTGCAAGAAAATGAGCCTTTCTGAAAATGCGGAAGTTTGAGCTACTTTTCACAGAAAACTGTTGAGTTTTCGAGAAACTTTACTGAGCATTATTTAAAGCTCATGCACTCATTAATATAATAATGTCAACGAATCGCCGCCAATGTAAATATTAACGACGTGAGAGACAAGTCAATAAAATTAAATTTATGCAATTTTTGAAAAAGCAAAAGAAAAGAGCAATATGGTATTTACATGGTCTCATAGAGTACATTTAGCGCTATCATTACCAAAAGTTTAAAGAAAAAAGTTTGAGCCGTTTTTGAGATAATCTTGTTTCTGTATTTTTTAAAAATTGCTCATGTTGCACCCAATAATGTGCGAAATCACTGAAATTTTCAAAAAAATGTTACGTGACCTTAAAATAAGGACATTTTATTTGAAGGAAAAATCTCTATCAGCAATTTTGTAGTTGAAGGAAGACGCCGAATAAAGTTCAAACTTTTGCAATTTTTGAAAATTGAGAGTTAACCCAGAAAATCGGACCTAAGCCACCTTTATAAGTGTGTTTTATTCTATTCTTACAAGAAATTTAAAGGAAATATTTGGAGCCGCTTCTGAGAAAATTTTGAAAATGTCTGGGGGGACTTCATGTAAAGTACCCCCCAATAATATGAATATTTTTCACAATCTCAGAGCTTCGACTCAGGCCAGATGGACAAGGGTTTCTTTAATTTGGAAAAAATCATACGCATAGTTTAGACGCTAGTGTTGTTCACATACACCGGACGGACGGACGTTTTGCTTGTACCACAGTTTCTGGGTTGATGGCCCCCATCTCGATCAGGTTTTTCGTCCAGTTTCCCTGATCCTTGAGCAAATGCTGAGATGGTCCCTTGTTTTGCTTCTTGACATAAATGTAACTTCATTATTTGTGCACGTCTTTTGAATTTCAGTGGGAAATATAGTTATTCAAATTATCGTTTTTCATATTATCGCGGCAAAAAGTATTATTCTTTCATGAAGAACATGAGGGTTCAGGGCAGGAATTTATAGCTAATTTACCTTTGAAAATATATTTTATTATATAGGAGCGAATATTTTGTCAACAAAACTCGAAAAAAAACTCTCTTTTCTGTATTCAAAATTCGACTAGAATATGGTTTAGGATAGAGACCACAGAATTATGAAAACGTGCACAAAATTCACTTCTCCCCATAGCTCGTCATACGCAGTTTTTAACTGTTTTTGACGTAAATAAATAAATAAATAAATTAGTTTTTCAGTATCAAGGACTTACTAAACAGGGATTCTAGCTACACCACGAGCTAGGGGATTTTTGTTTCTTAATTTAGCAACTGGATTTATCCACTCTTTCGTTATCAGTGCCTGGCAATGAATTTTTTCTGCAGAAAATTCGCCATTTTTTTGCGCATCATTACATAACTTTCCCTGTACTCCGTATATTACTCCGTATGTACGTATACGGGAAAGTAAAAAACGAGTAGTTTTTGCGTAATTTCAAGTTGAAATTAATGCAATCTATAAGGGCGTCCCGCCAACTATGGACCATAAGGAAACTTTTCAGAGAACAGGAATGGATAAAAATAATATGCATAATAATCAATGTTATTTTAATTATAATTAACTATTGAAAATCCCAATATTCATTTGATTATCCTCTATTCTGCAATTTGTATTCCCGCGCCGTTTTGCAGGTCTTCGTGAAGGGTAATTTATAAATTATAATATATATATTATATATTTATTTATATATATATATTATTTATATATTATTTATATATATATATTATTTATATATTATTATATTATATATACATATTATATTTTATTCTTATAAGAATATTCCTGGCTATGAAAATAAACGCAGGTATGTACCAATTGCGCGTTGTTTTAATTGGGTGGATTTGGATTATATTATCATTATTGCTAATACTTAACACGAAAAAAATTGAGTACCATAAATTTGTACGTACATTTTAACTGTAATTTTGTATTACCACCGTATGATCTCTTGGGATACAATGGAGCCATGTATATTTGAGAAGTTCATTATTGAAGGCGAAGAGATAAGATAATAAAATGTGAAATTCTTGTGAATTCCTATTAGTTGAACATTAACATAGGAATCATTGTGAGGCTTTGCTTCATTTATTTATTTATATTTTTTTATTTTGAAAAAATGGAAACGAAATGTTTGTTCTTCCATTTGCAATGACAATTTGGGGATTTTTTAGGTGTGAAAACGTGTGGAGCATTTAGCATTATATATTCAAGTAACGTGTAATTCGCGTAACAAGGAGCAGATTTGGAGAGTTGGAATCCTATAGTGTTTAATAATTAATAATATATATTTTTCGAAGGATTTGCATTTGCTTACAAAAGCTATCAGTATTACTGCGTTCTGAAATGTATATCCCAAATAAACTCCTATTCTTGTTTTGCGAAAGCAGCCGCCACCGCAGCCACCGTCGTCGCCGCTGTCTCCGCCGCAGGTGAATCGTATTGCTTACTAGGAAAACCAGGCAGACGTTGTTCTGCCCTTCATCTCCCTCTTTCCCCTCCCATCACCGTTTCTCATTGTCTCTCCCTCCTCCTTCACCTTGTCCCTGTGTCATGTGTCTCTGTCTCTGCCGCTCTCTGTCCCTCTCATTCACATTTACGTGCAGAGTCTGCACGTCTCTGAGCAAGTGAGGGAATATCGGGAAGACCAGACCAGACCAGACCGTACCAGAAAAAAGTAATAGAATGTTCAGGAAGATTCATTCTGTAGATTACGATGTGAGAAAGGTTTCTTTGAAGCCTTTGGTCTCAAAATTTTAGTTTTTAAGGTCCTAGAACGCCTCGTTTTGGAGTTATTTAACGATATAGATTCAAAATGCTGCCGAGTGTGTTGCAGGTTGCATTTGACGTGAATATGTAGTGGATATGTAGTGAATATGAAGCGCGAAGTAGTGGAGTTACAACAGAATTATAACATAAACCTTAACATTAACAATATAAACCTTCTCGGTGAAGAAACACGTACAAGTGCCAACTTTCATGGAGATCGGACCAACGATGTTGGAGTTTTGCTCTTATATACATACCAACATCTTGTTTTATATATAGATATTAACTTTCAATTATTTTACTTTCCCGCTTAGTGCTCACGCAGAATATTTAAAAGCTAAATCACGCATCGGATATGTTCGTGAATACACTGATACACTGATTTCAATTTCAGAAATATGTTTTCATTTAAATTTTGAAAACAAAATTTATTTTTTCACATTTCCTTTGTTAACGGGATAAAGTGGTATTTGAAGTACAAGAAAGACAGAAATAAAGACATAACATCACATGACGATAACACTATAATATTGCGAGAAAGTATGTAGCACCACTGTTTTTTGTTTTTTTTAAATTGAAATAATGATTTCTTTCCAATATTAAATTCAATACAATAATTACAGGTATCAGTATGTCAATTCTTCACCTTTTAGCTATCTTACTTCATAACTTTGGTAATGAAAATGAATTGTTAAAAAGCCTGACCGCAAGCTATTGTACAGGAAGTAAATAAATAAAAAACAATCACTTCTAAGAACGTTAAAAAGTCATCTTTTATCGTTGTTAGAAGAAACCTGAATCTTATGATGCAGCGTCTCATTCTTCGCGGACATTCCAGAATTACGTACCTCACAACTACCTGATTGCAATGACATTGCAGTTTGTAGCATTAGTTCAGGTCTGTTATGAGATTTATCTTCAGGCAGGTTGAGAAAATTCCTACTCTTTTGAGGTCGTGGATTCCAGCGCCGGGGGCCCGGGTTCGATGTCTGCCACGAGGGCGAGGTCAGCGCCGCTATTCCCGGGCGCCCCAGTTTCGCTCGGAGCGCGCGCCGGACGATGCCCCCACCACCCCCGCATCATTCCTTTTGGGCGAATCATTATTAATGTTATTACTTTCCCGTATACGTACGTATATACGGAGTATTATGCGTAGTATAGGGAAAGTTACGTAATCCTGCGAAAAATCGATTTCGGGATTTTAACGGAAATACACGTTTTGGGGTCCCCTTGATACCGAAAAAGTGGTCCGTCCGTCCGTCAAGCCTGTGAACAATACTAGCGCCTAAACCATAAGTGTGATTCCTTCCAAAATAGATATTCCACGGTCGATCAGGTTCCACTCAAGGCGCCGCGATTTTGAAAAACTTTCTTCAAAATTTGGGGGTACTGTTAATGAATCCCCACGGACATTTTCAAGTTTTTCAAAAACGGATCCAAATTTTTTTTCTTTAAATTTCTTGTAAGAATAGAGTAAAATTCACTTTTTGATGTGGCATACGTCCGATTTTCACGTCTGAATTTTCGAAAATTGCAGTAGTTCTGCCGGGATCTGAACCCGGGTGCCAGCAATAGAAGGGGAGTGGTCTGACATTTACACGATCGGTCACGCACGACGTGAAAAAAGTACAACTATTTATTTATTTTTTATTTAGTTTTATTTTCTATTTAGTTTTATTTTCTATTTATTTTTATTTTCTATTTACTTTAATTTTTATCTAGTTTTATTTATTTATTTATTTATTTATTTAATTTTGGTCCTTTAAATCAGTCTGCGCGCGCTCAGTGGGACGTGCATCTTAGGGAGTTTGTGCACTTTCGAACGTTAAAGCAATCGAAAGCAGCGTCGATATCAATAACGGATGAAATAGAGAAAGAGTTTTTGCCAAGACCATCTTCAATTGAAGATGGTCTTGGTTTTTGCACTTTTAGGTCGAAAAGTATAAGTCGCGATGGAAGAAGTTCCAAATTCTGCCAACAGAGGGCTGCTATAATGATATTGTCATCAGCTGTTCTGTGCTGCTCATGCTACTTCATTTGGGACTTTTGTAAATTTTCATTGCTATTGTACATATAGCATTTGATAATAAATAAAATAATTATTAAAATTTGTTCCCAGATCTCACTTTATTAAAAATGCTAGAATTCTTATGTAAAATATGTAAAACAAAAATGAAGTAGGGTCTACGTATGTGAATTTAAATACAATAAAAGGAACAAGAGAACAAGGAATGTCAGAAATACAAATATTTTTCTTTCTCAATTCCTTTTTCTAATCAAAGTATTCACTGTTTGAGTAATATTTAGAATTATATAATATTTTCTTCACACAAATATTGTGCCAAGTTGATTAACATAAGTTGAACATTGACTGAATGATACACTGACGAACTACGTATGTTTTAATTCACACGATATAGTATATCAAGACCCACTTCATTGAATCAGGATTCAAAATCCCATTGATCTCCTTGCATTCAAGGCAGCCTTCAAAATTACAACGTGTTAGTATTCTAGGATAAAGAAACCTATATTTAAAAATATCGGTATGGAAGTAACATTACAGAAGCCCTGTTCAGTATTCAGATTTATTGATAAATGAACACTAAGAGGTGCTTCACGGTTCATGAGCGTGGTTAATCCAAATTTGTAATCAGGTGAAGAAATACATTACAATTAACTATACTAATATAATTACTTCCTATGAATATCGATTTATATAATTTGACCCACTTACTACAAATAATACAATTCCTTAATTTTTTAAAAAATGTACTTAATTTTGAATGTCATTTTTCTCCGGTAGTAATTCACATTGATCTAACCAACGAATTCACTTCTCACTTTATAGACTTTCAATTATACTTGGCCTATTTATTGTGAAGCCTTACTACGTATCCAATGAATTACAACTGGCAATGATTTCGGGCAATTGAAAACTATGAGGTTAGCAGTAGCATTCCTTTTAGCAGTAATTAAACTTTAATCAAATCAGTTGATAAACACGAAAACACAGCGCGATAAAAGCACCATGGAAATATTGTCAGCACACTCAACCATTACAATCGGGAACAAATTCCATACAAAATTGCCAAATGATCGATTACCATGCGGTAAAAGTCAGTCGCTAAATCCCGCAAAATAGCGGGGCTTGGCGGGGCCCGCTAACACTTTAGAGTTCGATTTTGAGTTGGCGCATGAGCAGAGACAAAAATATAGTCAATAGCTGTCCGCTAAGCAGGGCCGTTTTATCAGCATTGGGAGCCCTCGGGCCTAGATTAATTTGAGGGCCCCCTAGTCTTACTTTCACCGATCTCTCACCCCCTACAATTCTATGCTGAAATATAAAGAAAATCGAAACAATTCATATTGTTTTTTTGTTTGTTTTTAATATTTTGCAGGCAATGCTTAGTGTTCCATTTTAACGTTATTCAAACAAAAAATTTAAATATATATATTTGTAATTGCATTGAAAAAGTCCGCTTTTTTATTGAATTGTACTTAATAAAATTGAAACGCATCAACCAGCTACATTCCGTATTGTAATATTTCTAATATTATGAGGCATCTCTGAGAACTATTAGTGGCCACAGAGTAAACAATGCACCCGCTATAGTCTGTGTGGACACATAATGTATGCATTAGAGGTACATAGATATAGTCTATGGCGGACACAAAGTGTGCCGATAATCGATACCAGCGCAACAAAAGAGCATCGCGTGTTAAAAATGAAGTGGACAATTTTGGACTTTTAGGGTTTGTGAGAAATTGTACAGAAACTGTGACTATTCAAGTAAATAGAGGCAATGTCGTGGAATATTATACATGTTGTTTGAACACGATCGGTTAGCGGGTTCGCTTAAAATCACAGAAAAACGAGTTCGGAAAGAGAACCATTCGTACGTTCCAAGAAGCATCAAACCGGAATTTATTAAAATTTAAGAAGAAACACTGAATTAAATAATGAGAGATAATGGGATTCATTGGAAGATAATTTCGGCCGAATTTAGAACTGGGTTTCTGAATTTTTAGAACACTGGGGAATGTATTATTAAATAAATATTAAAACGTAAGAAGATGATGAAACAAACGAAGACATGTTGCATAACGTCAACGTAGTAATCCACGATTTTCGGCTATAAATATTTAGAAAACGGCACTTTTAACAAGATAATCATGACATTGGATGCATGACGAAGCGAATGAACCCGAAACCCGTTCGAAACTCTTAAAATTGAACATCTTGAGAAAATTTTCTAGGACGACAATGAGAATAAGCGAAAGAAGGTGGTCGGCATTTTTTTTGAAAAACAAAGGTGTTGTGTTAAATCGACGCAAGTTTTTGAGACAGTTGGGTTCTGAAAGCCGTGGAAAGCACATCGAATTCACGTCGGTCCGATTCAAAATTCATAATTATTTTTGGGACTTGTAATTTTTTTGTGGTGATCGAGCATTCAGTTAAGAACTGTGAACGTGTAGTAAAACGGGACGTATTCGTATTGAAGACAGAAGAAGTTTATGTTATTTTGTTAGTGATTTTTCAATGGAACATTCTGGAAATTTATGGGATTTTCCACGGAAGGAGATTAATTGAAGAAGACGAGCCGCACGAGATTCAACAGACCCGACGGCAACGCACGCGAGGAGGCGTGTGTACATCGAGGGAAGTGGCAACGGCGCGGTTCTTCAACAACAAACGCAGGAAAGTGGCGCATCAGCAAACGTTCGCGACGTAATTCATGAATCCAAGCTGGTTTCGCGATTTTTAACAATAATGTGAACAGTAATGGAGAGTACGGAACTGAATAGTCGAAAGTAACATTAATCCAGATAAGAACGATTTAACAAATACTAAGCAAGGATAATTAATTTCATTTTTTGTGTATTAGTATAGAATAAGTACGTACGTACGAGATTTTGCACAATATTAATAAAATTCAATTGCTACAAGGAATTCCTTTAATTAATTATCATTCATGATCAGCTGGTCAATGATAAATAAAGATTAGCATAAGAATTAATTGTGATTTATAAAACAGAGCGAATCGTAACAATCACGCCAAGAGCACCTATATTAAAATTTACATTGTTGCCGCAGTTAAAAGAAACGCTGATTAAAGTTTTGTTTTCATGTTTAAAAGGAAACACCGTGTTTGATTTCAGTAGCATATTTCCTGGAAACTGTTGTTGTTTTGAATGTTGTTTTCAGCCTGGTCCGTACGGAGGCACCCACCGCCCACGACCCATAAATCTTTGCAATCACGGGATTTAGCAGAGTAATATTCGGTAGTAACGTCAGATAGATAGAGAATCCAGAGGGAGTCCCGTGGGTACTTTTGCATTGGCAGCCCCGTGTGGGGCACAAAAGGGGGAGTACTTTTTGCAGTATTATAAACATTATCCAATGATGCGCAACACATTACTCTGTTAGGCCAATTTTTTGCGTATAGTTTTTATCATACATAACATACGTTTATACGTTTTTTAATTTATTTTTCAATTGAAGTTGAAGTAGGTTCTTCCTGTTGATTGTGGTATATGAGTAGCATCTACATATCTACTTATTTTATGTTTTGACAAAAAGGAAATAGCATGAAATATTTTTTTAAAGAATTCCGAAGGGCCATTGAACGTTGGGGGCCCTTGGGGCTCGTGCGTTAACAGGCCCTGGCGCTAGGGCGCGCGCGAACTCCCGTGTGTTGAGTGGCCGTGGCGGGGGCAGGCCATCGATCGGTGCCGCGCAAAAAGCGCGCCCCACGCGAGCCCTGCGCCGCCGCCAGGTCGCACTTGTTAATTTCTAGGTCAGTTGCTCCGATTCGGGGGCTCGATTTAGTTCATTTAGAGGGTCAGCAGCGGTAGGTGTGCGGTTAACGAAGTCAACTTGCTCTCGGAAGGAGTTATGACTCCTGTAATGGCACCGAATTCTTGCAAGGGTGTATTTTCTCGGTATTTTTGGTAGATTCATGCCACGTCCTTTAATCCGGCAATCTCTGAAGAGCATGTATCTGTGTCATCGTTTTCACAAATGGGTCATATGGCCTTGTGCTGTAGAAATCAATGTAGAGTCGACACTACTATGATGGAAATAAAAAGAACGTCACTGTACTCATAACAGGGGCGGATCTAGCAGGTTCATATTTGGTGGGGGATGTCTTTGTAGATTTTTATTAAATAATGGATATATTTGTTATTATTTTCTATATTATTTTGTACTATAAATGATACTAGTCAACATTACTGTTTAAATAGTTACATAATTCGAACATAAATATTTATATCAATTTTACCAAATAAAGGAAGGTAAACGAAAACTCTAAGGCCTTTGGGGGGGCATGGCCCCCATGCCTTCCCTGGATCCGCCAGTGACTCACATTTAAGCTGCGGATTTTTGCCCATTTGCCGATTTTTATCCTTCAATTAAAAATGCTAGTATTTTAGGTCACTTATTCATTTGGGGGCATTAGTAGTATTATATTTGAAGACACCTAATGCTACAAAATGAATAAGTAACGTAAATACTACGTTTTTAATTGAAGGATAAAAATTTAGCAAATAGACAAAAATCTGCAGCTTACTCATAACAGGTTCAGATATAAAGGTGGCGGCGGTGAGTGAATGAGGACAAAATCATTGGCGAAACTTGGGAGAAGGGTAAGGATATAGCTGCCCCGTTCAATATTTCCAGATTGATTAATTTTTGTAATTATTCAAAGTGCTGGCATACACATTTATAAATGCGTAAAATGTCAAATAGTGTCGTTGCGCCTGTAAAAATAGTCATGTGAAATGAATCCCAATTTATACGAGAAGACCAAAACACTCAAATAATTACTTTTCATTGAATCG